>CAMXCT020001113.1:874078-1019078 GCA_947184155.2 Cladocopium goreaui
GCAGGCGCAAGGGATTGTGCACCTTGTCAAAAGTGAGCAATAGTGCAGTGAACCTGACACATGCCTCGCGTCAAAAGTGAGCAAAATGTGAGGGTTTTGTAGCATTTTGAACTACAACCACCATTACACCACACTACATTCCACTACACTACACTACACTCCACTACACTCCACTACACTACACTACACAACACTACATTCCACTACACTACACTCCACTACACTCCACTACACTACACTACACAACACTACATTCCACTACACTACACTAAAATTACACTACGCTCCACTACACTACACTACAACTTCACTACTCCACTTTAAACTACACTACACTGAATGACACTGCACTAGACCTACAACTACAACTGCAACTCCAACTACACTACATTACACTACACTAATGACATTACACTACACTACACTACAGTACACTACATTTCACTACATCACACTAACTACAACTACAACTACATAAGACTACACTACACTACACTAATTACATTACACTACACTGCGCTACACTACACTACACCCCACTCCACTCCACTACACTACACCTCACCACACTACACTCCACTACACCGCAGTACACTACACCACGCGACGCTACACTACACTACACTGCACTACACTACACTACGCTAGACTAGACTAGACTAGACTAGAGTAGGCCAGACTACACTACATTACACTACACTACACTACACCACACTACACTACACTACACTAACTACAACTACAGCTCCAACTAAAACTACAACGACAACTACAACACATTACATAACACTACACTACAACTACAACTACAATTTACAACTACAACTACACTACACACTACACTACACTACATTACATTACATTACACTACATCACACTAACTACAACTACAACTACAACTACAAAAGACTACACTACACTACACTACACTAATTACATTACATTACACTACACTACACGACACTACACTACACGACGCTACACTACACTACTGTACACTGCACTACACTACACTACACGACACTACACTACACTACACTACGCTACATTACGCTACGCTACGCTACACTACACTACACTACACCACTAATTGCATTGCACTACGCTACCCTACACCACACTACACCACACCACACCACACTACACTCAGCTGCACCACACCAGCCTACCCCACATTGCATTACATTACATTACATTACACTACACTCATTACACCACCACAAAGGCAACTGCAACTACACTACACTAATTACAGTACACCACAACTCCACTACACTACAACTACAACTACAGCTGCGCTACACCACACTACATCCAGCAGTTGTGGGTGAGGTGACCGACCAGGTGACCACTGCAACCATTGCAGCCCTCCAAAAAACACAGCTCAGACCACCATTCGGTCCATCAGTGGATTCGCTCTGCCATCCGTGATTCACAACAACCAACCTCTCCTATAGGTCTTCTATTTTTGAAACTTCCGCCACCGCCTTGTGCGGCACTACTGGTATATGGGATAATCCTTCCCATTGACTAATATTGTTCAAGATGGTTAAAACCACCAACCAGATGAGTATACCCCGTTCCCCATGCGCTGATGTAAGACATGACCCAACTAACGGTTCGTCAATGGGATGGTTTCGGAATGATATCCAATGGCCTGTTTTCTATCCCAACTATATGGTGTCATCCCCTATAAAACCATTGTGAATGGCGGGATGAATGATGGACGCTTCCCGATTCCGAAAATTTTCGACATCAAAAAGTGCTTTTTAAGGCTAAGGGGAATCTAAGAAGTTTGCCAAAAGAACCGTTGTTCATAGGTAAATCATGGTCTGGTTGGTGGTTTCAAACATTTTTTGTTTGCCATAATATATGGGATAATCCTTCCCATTGACTAATATTTTTCAAGACGGTTAAAACCACCAAACAGTGGTGTTTCACGGGCAATGTTCATCCATTTTTCCCGGCAAACTGGATGGGGGGAGTAACCCAGAAACCTATGAGGACCACTGCTGAAAGGTGTTGGATCTCTGGTGCATCCAACTTCGACTCTCCGGTAAACTAAGATAACTATCAAAAATGATCATTTATATTCATTTATGACTCAGTTTAAGATAACTATACACTATATAGATATTTAGTACGCCTTTATTATTGGTTGCGAGTGATTGATAAGCCCTTAATAAGCCCTTATTTTCATCAATCATCAACAACCACTAGTAAAATGTTTACGAATATGAGAGCTAGCACTTAATCGAAGGAAGTTTAGAAGTCAAACTTCCGACAATATGGACAGATGAAAAGCAGAGCAGGGCAGAGGCAAAGAGAAGAGAAAGATTAGAAGAGAGAAGAGTAGAAGAGAAAGAGTCAGAAGAAAGAAGATACAGATGCGCGAAAAGGTAGGAAAGTCGCGAAACACTGTGTTTTTCCAATGATTTGTGGCTCCGGAGGGTCGAAAAGTAGGCTCGCTAAAGCGGCGGGTGCGGACCCAGCTGGCCACAGGAGCGATGAAAAATTGCACGCCGTTGTGGCGCGAAGCACATTTCCAAGTCAAAATGTACAAAACACACCAGGTCCGGACCACTTTTGGAAGTTGGGATGTCGAAAAAGTGCACGCCGTTGTGGCGCGAAGCACATTTCCAAGTCAAAATGTACAAAACACCTCAGCGTCGGACGACTTTTGGAAGTTGCAATGTCGAAAAAGTGCACGCCGTTGTGGCGCGAAGCACATTTCCAAGTCAAAATGTACAAAACACCTCAGCTCCGGACCACTTTTGGAAGTTGAGATGTCGAAAAAGTGCACGCCGTTGTGGCGCGAAGCACATTTCCAAGTCAAAATGTACAAAACACCTCAGCTTCGGACCACTTTTGGAAGTTGAGATGTCGAAAAAGTGCACGCCATTGTGGCGCGAAGCACATTTCCAAGTCAAAATGTACAAAACACCTCAGCTTCGGACCACTTTTGGAAGTTGAGATGTCGAAAAAGTGCACGCCGTTGTGGCGCGAAGCACATTTGGAAGTCAAAATGTACAAAGCACACCAGCTCCGGACCACTTTTGGAAGTTGAGATGTCGAAAAAGTGCGCACCGTTGTGGCGCAAAGCACATTTCCAAGTCAAAATGTTAAAAACACCACATGTTCGGACCACTTTTGGAGGTTCAGATGTCGAAAAAGTGCACGCCGTTGTGGCGCGAAGTACATTTCGAAGTCATAATGTTAAAAACACCAGGGGTTCGGACCACTTTTGGAGGTTCAGATGTCGCTTCGCTTCACTACACTACACTACACTACACTCCGCTACACTACACTACGCTACAATACACTACATTACACTACGCTACACTACACTACACTACTTTCCACCACACTTCACTACACTACACTCCACTCCACTACATGACAACTACAACTACAACTACACAACTACACCCCACTACACTCCACTACACTACATCACACTACACCACACTACATTACACTACACTACACTACCTTCCACTACACTTCACTACATTACACTACACTACGCTACACTACAAATACAACTACCAAACGACACAACTACACAACTTCACAACTACATTCCACTACACTCCACTACGCTAAATTACACTACACTACACTACACTACACTCCACTACACTTCATTACACTACACTCCACAACACTACAACTAAAACTACACAACTACACAACTACACTCCACTAAATTACACTACACTACATTACACTACACTACACTCCACTACACTACATTACACTACACTACACTACCTTCCACTACACTTCACTACATAACATTACACTACAACTACAACTACAAAACTACACTCCACTACACTCCACTACACTAAATTACACTACACTACACAACAGTACACTACACTACACTACATTCCACTACACTCCACTACACTACACTACATTACACTACACTGCATTACACTGAATGACACTGCACCACAGATAGACAGGTAGACAGATAGACAGATAGATAGATAGATAGACAGATAGACTGGTAGACAGCTGGACAGATAGCCAGGACAAAGAGAGAGAGAGATAGATAGATAGACAGATAGATAGATAGATAGGTAATGAGATGAAAGAGAGAGAGAGAGACAGATAGATAGATAGATCGATAGATAGATAGATACATAGAAGATAGACAGGTAGGTAGGTAGATAGTCAGAGCAAGAGAGAGAAAGAGAGGAGACCTCAAGCACCTTTCGGTCCATCAGTGGATTCGCTCTGCCATCCTTGATTCACAACAACCAATCTCTCCTATAGGTTTCCTATTTTTGAAACTTCCGCCACCGCCTTGTGCGGTACTACTGGTAGACAGCCAAACGCTAACAGTATCAATCACAAACAGCCCTTAAGCCATACAGCCAAGCCAGCCACTTGAGGAATGTGAGAGTGAGTTGGACAGCTGCATTGAAAATCCGATGCTTGACAGCAACAAAAAATCTGCAAGGTTCCGATATCTCAATGTGTGCAAGTCATGCAAAGGAAACCACTCCCTGATTCTGATTGGCCTCGACTTACACACATGACGCGCAATCACTGGTTTATTTACAAACAAGCAAAGTGTACCAAATGATTCGCTTCCACACATTTGATTGGTGTTGTTTGGTTGATTTCCAATGTGTCGCATCCGGGGAGCTTCCTGAAAAAGCAGAAAAATAACAAATTCCCTCTGGTAAACAAACATAGCTATTGAAAATTGCCATTTATAGTGGATTTTCCCATGAAAAATTGTGATTTTCCATAGTTATGTTAGTTTACCAGAGGGTAAATGAAGGATCAATTTCTGGTTGGTGGTTGATTGATGGTGGATTGACATATCTATACTGGTTGGTGGTGACTGGAACCATGGAATTTTCCATGACTTTCCATCTCTTGGGAATGCCATAATCCCAACCGACTTTCACTCCATCATTTTTCAGATTTGTAGGTAGGTATACCAGCAACCAGATTTTCAATAGCACCTTGATTGCTTTTTGTATTGCAATGAAGAGCCCTCGTCAGTCTCATTGACAATCTTGTTTCTTGTGGTTTGATCGGGATATGCTGGTCATATCCCATGATTCTCGCCGGGTTGAACAATGGTTGTATCGTTGTTGGTGACATCATCATAGAAGGTTTGCCCTCTGGTGAACATACAAAAAACTATGGTTAAAATCACCATAGAAAAAGTGAGTTTTCCCATGAAAAATGGTGATTTTGCATAGTTATGGTTGTTTACCAGAGGGTAATTACCCTCAACCCATATGTTTTGGGTTGAACTCGCTTTGCCATTGCTTTCATCACCATTGGATAATTGATAGCAACTTCAAACGACCTCACCATGGTCTAGATCCTCAAAACAGTGAGCACTTTGAAACCGTTTCTTAAAATCTTGCTTCAGGTTTGTTTGATGTTTTCCTTGACACATAGTCATACTCCATAAAAAAACACGATGTTTGCTGATTGAACCATGTTTTGCTGATTAGATTCCCATGTTATCCATTGTTTGGGCGTGTCCGCTTTGGTCAATTGCAGTACGGTATATGTCAGGACCATCCAGATTTGAAAGGTATGAGTTTAACATGTTACCCTTTGGTAATTGAACATAGCGACAATGCCCATGTACAGTTGATTTACCTACTATTTTTTCCATAGCTATGTTAATTTACCGGTTGCCTTATACAAAGTTGGGTCGCCTGGAAAGTCGTTCTTTAACTTGTTGTTGCTAGTCGGACGGATTTGAGGGTTTCCATAAATGGGAGGGACCACAAAATGGTTGCGTTACAAGGGAACATAAATCTTTTTTTGGGGCGGGAATATCCCATGTTTCATGGCAATTAATGGGATATATATATATAGTAATAATTTACTGGTTTGTGGTTTGGAACATGAATTTTATGACTTTCCATATATTGGGAATAATAATCTCAACTGACTTTCATATTTTTCAGAGGGATAGGTATACCACCAACCAGATTAAGATGGATGATTTGGGGGTACCCCTATTTTAGGAAACCTCCATTTATGGCTCAATTTTTAGTTGTACGGTTGCAACCAAACCGCCTCAATACTGAGGGGCTCATTTTGTAAACAAAATGCAATAGCTCGTCGTATGATGATCGGGGATCAAACATGATCATACGACATTCCGAATAGGATGACATCAATGCAGCAAGTTTGATGTACTCTGTCCTGATACATTCTATTCATACAATGTGGCCCCCCCAGTTATAAAAGTTGGTTTATAAGCCCCAGTAACTATAGGTATAAGTACCATAAACCATAGTTATTGGAGTTATGTTCACCAACTTAGCTATCGAACGGGGGCCTCACATTGTATTCATAGAAAGTGGTCCGCCCAACCTTTCAGGTTGGTTCAGTTGCACCCATCCAACCATAGAAAAAAATCCACCAAGGTTGGCCCATTGAAGCGCCTTAAACGGAAACGGACGTAGCTGTTATTCTCAGGGGGCATCACATTCCTAGAATGGTTGAAGCAAACATCGACAGGACACCTCCTGTTTTGGGCGTTTGTTGCTTCTATGTTTTACCTATTAAACCATTCCATTGACACATTGTGAAGGGGATTACCCCCATTAGACTTTTGTATATGAATATCATCTAAATAGAAATATATATATATATATCATTACCATAGTTAGATGTTTATAAATCCTTAATCCTTCTAATATCATTGTAATATCATCTAACTATACTTTGATATATCTGCCACAACTAAATGAACCTTGCCAAGTGGAACTACCGTGTAGGTATTGAGTGTATATATATATGTATGTATGTATATATATATGTATGTATATATATATATATGTATGTATATATATATGTATATATATATGTATGTATGTATATATATGTATGTATGTATACATATATATATTGAATTATACCTATTATATATATATATTTAAAAAAAAACGTATACCTAATATATATATATTTATAATTACGCACATTTGTGTATATATATATTTACATTTGTATCTATCTACCAACCAAATCGTCATTTTGTTGGTTATGAACCTATTACATCTCCATGTTCGTTGCTTCGGCATCGCGGCATCGCCCAGGAACTGCCACAACTACCTGGAAGCCGAAGCTGGGCGATGAAGAAATCCTGCACCAGCTGGTAGATGATAAACACCCTTTTACAATCCCATTAGTTACTAACTGGTATTGATTTGTATTGATAGTGTTGAATTCCTATTAAAGAGGATGATTTGTTCTGATTCGGTATATACAAAATCCGACTAATGGTCATATAAATATCCGCTTATACTCCCATTATAGCCACAGAGTTGAATTATGCGATCCGAGTAGTCACTAACTGCTACAGGATTTCGCAACCATCCACAGTAGGATTTAATCCAACACGAAATCGGGATTTAATGGCTTTTACGGCTGATTTATGGGTTGAGTGCCTTAAGTCTATTTTCAAGAAAAAAGGGGGAGCCAGTTGGAGCTACAAATAGAGTTTCCCAACCGATAATTAGGACATTCCTTCTTGGCAGATAATATCTAAGATTAGCACTGAGCCAGTGCTATCGAATGGGCTTAATATTCTTGTGTAAATATGTGTAAATATGTATAGATGCGGATAGATACTAGCCATGCCAAAAGAAATGCAGATTGCAGGGTATCGTAGAAAGGTCATACATAGATCCACGTATACATGTACCAGTAGTACCCGCACGAGGCGGGGCGGAAGTTGCCTTAAAGATATATATAAGACCTTTCTCATCTATAGAACTTGCATGCGCCGTGCGCCAGCCAAGCCCGTGCGTGCGTGCACGCTGCGAAACTGGTGTCTTGTTTCACATGTCACATTTGAAGCTCCACTTCACACTTCACACTTGACAGTCTTCACACTCCACACTACACACTTCACACTACACTCTTCACACTGCACGCTTCCCACTGCAAACTCCACACTTCACACTTCACAGTCCACACTTCACACTTCACACTCCACACTTCACACTTCACACTCCACACTTCACACTTCACACTCCACACTTCACACTGCACTCTTCACGCCCCACACTTCACACTGCACTCTTCACACTCCACACTTCATCTCATCTGAGCTCTTCTCACCTTATCCCAGCTCATCTCTTCTCATCTCATCTCTTCTCATATGTCACCTAAGCTTTCATGAATCACTTCCCAGTACTACTACTAAGGAACTTGCATGCGCAGTGCGCCAGCCAGGCCCATGACCTGCGCGCGTCCCCGGTGCAATGCAACGTGAAGCAAGCACTTTCCTCACACATCACATTGCACCCTTCACACGTCACATCTGAGCTCTTTTCATCTGGTTTCATGCCTTCCCATATGTCAGCTACGTTCTTCTTGGCTATTTTCATGTCATCTGAGCGCAGCTCAAACTTTCTCACGCGTTGGACCTACTTTCAACTTATCTCGGCGCTTCTGCACGTCAGCAAGGTTGAGCGTAACTCATGTCGATCCAGGATCTGCATGAACTTGTCTACCACATCAACCGATGGAACGCACAACAATGCTTCCCATTCCTGCAACGTAGCCTTCATATCGTCATCCAGCTTGTCATAACTCCGTCGCCAAAAAATTCTGCCAAATATGTATTCTTTGTTGCCTGTGCGCTCAGCCACACGAAGGAGTTCAAGCAACGAAGACTTTTGCATAGCTTTCAACTCATCTCTGTTATCTTCAAGCATTTTCATGAAACCCTCGAACTGTTGCTGCATGGGACTATCATCCACACATATGCGCTCCTCCAGCTGCTTCCACTTTTCCCTTTCTTTCTCATTGAAAGTCTTATATGGATGCCTTGTCGCAAAACCACGACAAACGCCTCCCCAAGCACTATTCTCCATCGCGGCAAAACTCAAGCAGACCTCTTCCAATGTAGGTTTTCGCAAAGCTCTCATTGCATCTACATGCTGTTCTGCTATGCTGCAAAACTTTTGAAAAGCGGGTCGCAGTCCCACAGCGTCTTGCACGCAATTTCCTCTTTCCCATTCTGCTAGCATGTCTCTTTGCTCCGCCGACATCTTATTCTGCAAAGCAAGGTACATCTTGTAATGCTTGAAGCGTTCAGCATTTCCTTCACGTTTGCTATTTGCTTTTCCTGTCAATAAACATTCTTTCAAAGTCTGGCATCGCAAAAGCTTCAAAGTCTCTGTTTCTCTCTCAACATATGACAGCAGCTGCGTAAAAGCATCCGGTTCCACCATGGCTGCAGAACGTGTCAGTGAGCAGGCCGCACTGCCGTGCCCAGAAATTGCGCGACGTGCGCTCGCAAGTCCGGGCCGCACTGCGGAACTTGCTCACGCACGAACTATTCCTTTGGATACGTCGACTCCAGAAATGAGTTAACACTTAACACATGATTCATTTGTGTGCTGCTGATGTATGAGCATCATCACATGTCTGCTTGCTTCATTGACATTTAAAAATGTTTGCACAACAGCTTGAACCAGATGCTGTGGCTTCACAGCGTGTCTTGTCATCATGGAGACCATGGAGAACCCGGTAGCTGGATATATTCTAACAAGCTTGTTTGTACTAATCTCTCAAAGCAGTGAACCCATCACCTGCGAACCAGCATCCATGGAAAGCCAACAACATCTAAAAAAGGGTTCCAGCAACATCTTACAAAAGTGAGACTACCAAAAAAACAAAACTTATCGCCGTCTTGCATCCGCCATGCTTGTATAGTTGTTTCATCTCTCATGTCCAATTCTATGTATTGTGCAACGTCCATACAGAAGCCTTTCGTGCATATAGATTCCGAACGAATCGTTCAATCCAAGTGGTACAACCAAATGGAAGGGCATGGGGTGGAGCATCAACATCACCACTTCCCATCGTCACCACTTCCCTTCAACACCACTTCCCTTCGTCGCCACCCTATCTCATAGCCTCTTATTCTTTTGTTATATATTGCTATTGTATTGTGATGTGATGTACCACCCTTCATCATAGTCAATTCCATCAAGTAAAAACATGATGCAACAATCATGCAGCTTCCCTTTGTCACCACTTCTGCTCCTCACCACTTCCCCTCCTCACCACTTCCCTTCGTCACCACTTCCCTTCGTCACCACTTCCCATCGTCACCACTTCCCTGCCTCGCCACTTCCCATCGTAACCACTTCCCTTCTTCACCACTTCCCTTCATGATCACTTCCCTTCCTCTCCACTTCCCATGGTAACCCCTTCCCTTCCTCACCACTTCCCTTCCTCAACACTTCCCATCGTCCCCACCTCCCTTCGTCACCACTGTCATGTAAAGTCTCACACCACCCTTCATCAAGGTCAAGTCTCAATGTGATGTATTGTTATGTCATGTAAAGTCTCACACCACCCTTCATCAAGGTCAAGTCTCAATGTGATGTATTGTTATGTCATGTAAAGTCTCACACCACCCTTCATCAAGGTCAAGTCTCAATGTGATGTATTGTTATGTTATGTAAAGTCTCACACCACCCTTCATCAAGGTCAAGTCTCAATCGCGCACCACCCTTCATCAAGGTCAAGTCTCAATCGCGCACCACCCTTCAAGGTCAAGTGGCAATCGCGCACCACCCTTCATCATTTCAAGTCTCAGAATTCTATTTGTCCGTAACACGGAAGTATTGCTTCCCAACTTCCTTTGATAATGTTTGAGAAACAATAATAAACCACCCTCCGAATCACCATAAACAGATGGTATAAACCATTCCCCAAATGGGTGGTTTATTGTTTTGCCCACATTGGAAAGTTTCTTATGATAACCAGTTTGGCATTTGTTTGCCTCGTCGCTGAGGAAGGCAAGCCGGTCTTCCAAATCTGCGAAGAACGATTTGAACTCTTCCGGGAATCCTTTGAGTCGTGTGTCTTGGCGGAAATTATGAAGGGGGTCACCATCAGAATGTGGGTTTCCATAAATGGGGGATCTCCAAATGGATGGTTTATAATGGAAAACCCTATTGAAATGGATGATTTAGGAGTACCCCTATTTCAGGAAACCTCCGAATCGGGTTGTTTATGGTTTAGTCATTTTTAACCATCATCAAAGATAGTTTGTATAACCAATACAACGTTCAAACAAATCATGGCTAATCTTTAAATCTCTCGGATTTGACCATTAACAATGGTGGGTTATTTCGTCGGGGCCAGGGAGTAGTTGAACATATGTTGACTAGTTCACCTTAGTTAACTAGTTGTTTGGTTGAGTAAGTATTGTTAGTTTTACCATCAATGGGCTTCAAATTGGGTGAAGATTTCGTATTTAGCGAAAAATGAGGATCATCCCACTTTTCCGAAAGCGGTGAGTAAGCGGATTAGGGAACTTTCTCCTAGAAATGGTTGAAGAACACCAGGAAATTAGGACCTAATTTGAAACGACCCAAACAGCCAGAGTCTATAGGCATAGGCTAGCACATGCGAATACATGGTTTTAAAAAGAAGAAGATATGGAAATTAGGGCCTAATATGACTTAATCAGGTTTATTATCAACCACTAAATAGACTGATCATTCAGATTGGAGATCGGGGGTTGCCTGATGTTTGTTAGAAAATTCCAAATTTTGTTTGTGGCCATTGATCGCCATGGATATCTTGAGGAATGTCCTGTTGGGAGTGCCCTCTGGTATAATATACAGAAGGGGTACCCATGGGGGCTGGAGACCTTTCACAACTCCTCCCCCCATGCATACCTGCTCTCATAGTATAACTATGGAAATTCACCATCGTTGATAGGTAAATCAACAAAGTAAATGGCCATGGCTTCAATAGCTATGTTAAACTACCAGAGTCTATCCACAACCGCAAGGAGCTTGGGCCTAGTTTCATACCGATGGTATCAGCCGACTACGTCATGCCATGGCTGGGTCGACAAAAATCTGGTTGGTGGTTTCAAACATTTTTTATTTTCCATAATAAAAAAGGGATGTCATCCTTCCCATTGACGAACTCCATCATTTTTCAAGATGGTTCAAATCACCAACTAGAAATTGGAGGAATATTGTTTCCTATAAATGTTGCAACCACTCCAAGCAGACATTGAACTGGCCCCTGTATGCGTAGCTGACATCATGGGCTCAGTGGATGAGTTGTTGGAACGGCTTGGTGGATGCCGGTTTTCCACGTTTTGGGCATTTTTTCTAGATATTTATAGGAAGAATCAGAAACCTCTCAATGACTATGGGATTCATCATCCCAACAAATGACTGCTTGGTGGTTTGGAACATTTGGATTACTTTTCCATTTGGATTATTTTCCACATTTTTCAGAGGGGTAAGGTGAAAAGCCACCAATGGGAAAATCCACCATTTTTAATAGGTAAACCCAGGTAAACCATCTATTTCTTTGAGCCATCTATACCATGGCTATGTTAGTCATAGCCAGAGGGTAGCATCTTTTAACCAGGCTAAACCATACAAATCCAACAAATGATGTGGTTCTTTGATGGCTTCCACATCCCCTCAGATCAGACGGAACGGTGGCTTCCCGGCAAGCTGCGGTTCAAACTGAGAAACGCCCTCCAGGGATGATGGGTCAACATTGTTGCGAAGGAGTATGTTATTCCAAAAACACACACATTATATATTATATTATATTACATTTTATTGTGTTATATTATGCTATATTATATTAAATTATATTATATTATATAAATTTTGATTTTTTTTAATTATATTATATTATCCTATATTTTATAATATTATATTTCAATATATTATATTATAATATATTATATTATCATATGTTATATTATAGTTTGATATATTTCATTTGAGTATAATATATTAAATAATATCAAATTATAATATATTATTATATAGTTTTATTTTATAACTTTATAATAAATTAAATTATATTTTAAATATTATATTGTATAATCTATTAATTTAAATTATATTGTATATTAAATTATATTAAATTTTGTTATATAATATGATTTTTATTGTATATTATATTCTAATCTATTTTTATATGTTTTACATGTTTTATATTTTATTATAGTATATTATATTATATTTTATCTTTATATTTTGTATATTATATTATATTCTATTATAATATATTATATTATTTTTTTTATATTATATTATATTATATCATAATATATTACATTATATTATCATATATTAAATTATATTATATTATTTTATATTATATATTTTTTTAAATATATTATAATAAAATATATTATATTATATTATATTTAAAAATATTATATTATATTATATTCTCATTTATTTTAATATATTTTTAAAAATATAATTTATTATATTAAATTAACTTTTATCATTTTATATAAAATTATTTTATAATTAATTATATTTTTTTTAAATAATATTATGATATATTGTGATTTAATATAATATAATGTAATAAATTATAATATTTTAAAAATTAACATAATATAACATAATGTTATTTAATAAATATGTTAATATTTTATATTTTGTTATTTTCTATTCTATTACATAAAACTATAATGTATTAAATTATAAAATTATATTATATTATATGATAAAACAAATTATTATATTATATTTCTTTTATTATAATATATTGTATTATATTATATTTTTTTTAATTGTTTTATTTTATATTATATTAAACTATATTATATTTTATTGTATATTAATACAAATTACTATATTATATTTTAGTATATTTCAATATGTTATATTATTTTATATCATATTATATTATATTATTATAGTATATTATATTATATTATATTGTATTATATTGTATTATATTTTATTATATTATATTATATTATGTTATATTATATTATACTATAATATATTGTATTATATTATATAATTTTATACTTTTTAATATTGTATAATATTATATTATGTTATGTTATATTGTAATATATTTTATTATATTATATATCGGAATGTCGAAGGATAGCAATATTTAACTATTTTTTTTATATTGATATATTGATATATTGACAATTATAGTAGGTGCCATAAATTCAACCATTCGGCGTTGTTTGGTCATGTGTTTCATCTTCCTATGATTCTACAAGAACCATGGATGGGTTCTGCAGTCGTTTAATCTCTTGTCATTAATGAGGATGTGTACTATAGCCAACAAGAATATGCATGTTATCTATCTAAGATTGGCCATTGTCATCCATGACCTTTTTACATGTATATATATAAATATAATATTCTTCGGCAATCAAACGTGGCAAGTGAAAATCCACTAGCAAAAGTTCGATGATTTTCCCAACTATACACCATTTAGGGCCCGGGCATTTCCTACGTTACTCGGGCTCGGGTGACTGCCATTTTCCAGCGCAGTTGACTTCGAAAAACGTCAGGGCTCGGATACATTGTTTTTGCGTGGTATATCTATAGTTTTCATGTTGATCATGTGGTGTATAAACCAGAAATGTGCTAATGTTGTAGATATACTTGGTCAACTATAGTGTATTTTGTTTGTTCATGTGGTGTTCTCAACATCACTTTTATTTTTAGGGCCTCACCTTGTGGTGTAGCATATCAAAAGATATCAGAACCATTTTATGATTATAGTAAACCCCAAAAAGATACCGTCTGATTATGACTAACAGTTCGCCATGGAAAATCCCAACCATAAATGGTGGTGGTCGTTCGCTGGGAAAATCATCCATTTCTATGGGCCATCGAACTACCATGGCGAACTGTTCGTCATAACCAGACGGTATGCAGACCATATCAATGAGAATTTCAGGATCCTAAAATGGAGGTACCTACCATATATAAGGCCTATATAAGGCCTAAATTTCAGGGAATATCCCTAGAAAATATGGCCAAAAATATGGTACTAACGTACCTCCAATTTAGGATCCTGGAGATCTCCCATTGACCATACATCGCCTCCATGGGCAATGAATCTCCAGAAGCTGAGCAGCCGTATGTTTTTGTCAATGGCCATGCAACAGGAACCGATTGTGGACGGAGGTACCTACCATATATAAGGCCTATGTAAGGGGATATCCCCACAAAATAGGATCCTGATACTCCCAATGTTTTTGCGGACGTTGCGTTTTTGATACCCCACAAGGACTGGCAGTGCGGCAGCCCACAAGCGACAGGCACACCATTTTTTTTAGCCATCGAACGGCATCTGATCGATGGACCTACCTGCCCCGCGTGTCTCATTTTTTTCTGGACAAGGCAACGCCTTTACCAGCACTTGGCTTACATACCCCGCAAGACCCGTGTGAATGCTTGCTTTCAAGATCTGCAGCGCAGAGGATTTAGGGTCTTGGAAGAAGTAACACCAGCCCAGCCATCCAAGCCTGTTGGCTTGCAGAGAAGTGAAGTGAAGGATTTCATGTTGTTTTTTTGATCTTTTGGGTTACTATGCCGATTTGAGACCCTGAGGCTTGGAACAGAAACGCAACGGCTGCAGTGGCGTGGGGTGCATGAGGCATGCCAAATCCGCAGTGGGGCAGTGGCTGCTAAATCCTGTTGATTGATGAGGATTCAAGTAATTAGTTTTTGGTGATTTCACCACCATCAATCATCTATAACTGGTTGATGGTTTAGAACCATGGAATTGTATGACTTTCCATATATGTCATCATCCCAACTGACGAACTCATATTTTTCAGAGGGGTTGAAACCACCAACCAGATAAATTGACATTTTTTCATAGCTGTGTTACACAACCCTTTGGGGTTGTACAAAGTACCCATCCAGTTGGTTACCCTAGATAAACCATGCCCAATAGGTTATTTAATCATAATTATCTAATGTCAACCCTGGATTAATAAACCCCAAACGGCTGTTTAATTGGGAGAATTCCATTTAAGTATCATATGAGTTGGAGGAGGTACCCCCCCCAATGAATAAACCATGATTTATTAATCCGGGCTTGACATTGTGATTTCAGCATCATGATAAGGGTTTAGCCATCCAATTCGGATACATCATGCTTGAATGATTCGGATGACGAGCGCATGGGACTTTACTATCCTAGATCATCCACAAAATGGGCATATCTTCTGAGGCAATTTTTTAAGGGACGACGTAAAGCGGGTTTTGAACACTTCTGGCGGTTGATATTTCTGTGTAAATTTTCAGTAGAGACCTCCCACGGGAAATCACGGGAATCATCCCATTTTTTGGCCGAACTTTTCAGGCGAAATTATGATAGTTTATCCTACCCTCTGGTTATGACCAACATAGCCATGGTATAAATGGCCCATTTATAGAGGTTTACCTATTAAAAATGGGTGGATCTTTCCATGGCGAACTATTAAATAACCAGATGGTAATATCATGGTTGAAGAATAAACAGAACATCTTTGGAGTGTATCCCTCAGAATCGCCAGTGAAATGCCAGTTTACGGTAACCCCAAAGGCTTGTGTAACACAGCTATGAACAATTGCCAATTTATAGATGATTGATGATGATTTACCTATTTAAAACGTTGATTTTCCATAGCTATATCTTAAATACCAAAAGGTACATGTGGACCAATGATCAGTGGACCAGTTTTTATTGGTTCGTATCCTCATCGTTCTCCATGAAATCATCGTAATTAGAGGTGGCTAGATGGAAAATCGCTTGTAAATGGAGGTTTGTTGCTGGGGAAATCATCTATTTCTATGGTTATGACTGACATAGCCATGGTATAAATGGCCCATAGAAATAGATGGTTTACCTATTAAAGATGGTAGATCTTTCCATGGCGAACTGTTAAATAACCAGATGGTATTTCTATGGTGGATTTGTTTGTTTAGGAAGCCCATGGTTTTTGATTACCGGAGGGTATCTATAGACCCCTAGTCCTCTTAGTTATAAACGCTTGCTGGGGATTGGGGGCATGCCATTACCACGAATAAACATGTGCGATGATGTTCCCAGGTTAAGCATTGGTTCATCCTTAGTAAGAATTCCAACGGTGAAACTCCAAACTTACCAAGCATTCATTCAGCAGTTGGTTTACCATGATATGTCGATTTTACCACCATTAAATCGCAATGTCCACACCTAAACCAAAAATTAAACTAAATCCCATGAAATCACCATTGAATTCCATTAAATCACATTCAATGTATGCCCATGAAACCACCATCAAGTCACCAGATGCATTTTTTTCACCATGAAAACCAGCAGACGCCAGGATTTATCGTGCCTGCCGCATCTCAACTGGCCTCGAGGACGGGCAAAAGATGGCAACAATTTGACAAACCGAAAACATTGTGACGTGGGAATTGTGGTGAAGTTTTTGGGGACATGGCCGAAAAAAATCAGGGTAGTGAATTCTCAAAATTTACCCAGATTATCAATTTGACAACAAGTTCCGTTGGAAACGATTGAGCCAATAAAATTGAAGAATGTCGGTGTATCACAGTGTATCATATCATACTCAGTATCCCATGTAGCTAACGTACAACTTGTGTGTTACGGGCCCATTATCACTCCCTAAGATAAAAATATCAGGTGCCCCGGTGCCCAGTTTTCTTCGTTGTTGGATTATAAACCCATCTTAGTATAAACCAACTTACAATCAAAATACATGGATTTGTTTATCTTCCATAAACCATCAGATGGATGTGTTTGGATATATCTTCCATGTGCTCCAGACAGACCAAGATCCTACTTGTTGGAATTCCAACTTAGCTGACCCGCTAGGGACCAACCTGTTCGAATCTCAATGGAAATTCCAGGATCCAATACATGGAGGTACGTTTTAAAGTACCATATTTTGAGCCGTAGAAATTGGGGGGTATATCCCCGGAAAAGTAGCCCAAAAAATATGCCAAAAATATGTGGTAGGTACCTCCGGTTTGGGTTCCTGGAATGGCCATTGACCTCTGGTCATTTTAAAACTATTAAGAATAGCTATGGAAGCTCAGAATGGAAATGGATAGATTAAATCATCCTCTACTTTCATGGGCCATACCCTCTGGTAAACATACAACAAACTATGGAAAATCACAATGTTTAATGGGAAAACTCACTATTTCTATGGCCATTTTCAATAGCTTTTTGTGTGTTTACCAGGCCGGGTAGTTTCCGTGTAAGATCATCATTTTCCCCACTTCAAATTACTTATGGTTTCCGGGTAAATCAACCACAACTGGGCCATCTATACCATATATTCAATTGAGGGAAAGGCCGAGGCTATGAAGATTTTCAGAAGGCTATGAACTGAAGCTAAAATCATATTTTTATCATGGTTCAAAACTAATTAATCCCGTGCTTCTTGGTTATATTCTCACACGATGGTCCCATTCTATTTCCATTGATATCCCAGAAATCCTTGTGGATCCATCATTTGTTGCGGTATATATCCAGATTAATCCCATGTTAATAAGTTATATACCCACTATATCAACATGTTTCTTGGATGAATCTGGATGAGTTATAGTGACACCTCACTGTGACGTCACTGGAATTGTGGTTAAGTAAGTGGAAACATCCCCAAATGGCCATAATTCAGGGTAGTAAATTCTCAAAATTTACCCAGATTATTATAAGTGTTGGTTTATAAACCCCACTGACCATATATACAATATATATATATATATCCCAATTGTTCAAGGCATATCAGGTATATCCCATATTTATGCAGGATGAATCCCTGTTGCTTCACTGCTGTTGGTTCCGGTGAGGTGGATCACATCTTCAAGGACGTGGGCTGCGCCGGTTGCGATGGTTGGTGGAGTAGCCGCTCGGTGACCTCGGTAACCTCGTTGACACGGTGAGGTGAAACCATAGGGGACCATAGGGGTAGAAAAAACTGTTGGTTGATGATTAGTTTGCCATAACTGTATGGTATATGGTAGATTATACCATATGGTCCCCTATGGTATAATGGTATAATACCAACAGTTGGGTATAATATGGTATAATACTGTTGGGTATAATGGTAGATTATAACAAACGTATGGGTATAATTAATGGTATAATATGGTATACTGGTTGGTGGTATACCTACCTACCCCTCTGGAGGATCCAATACATGGAGGTACGTTTTAAAATACCATATGTCAGGCCATAGATTATAGCCATATATACTGTTTATAATCATCTACAATCATCTACATATATACATGTTAGTTCCGGGATTATATCAATGGCCATGCAACAGGGACCGATTGATTGGAGGTACCGATTCCATATATTTTTGGCCGAAAAAAAGGAAGGGGATGAAATAGTGATAGATTATTTTATGTCTACTTAGTTACATCAATGGGAATTCCAGGATCCAATACATGGAGGTACGTAAACGTACCATATGTCAGGCCATATTTTGTGGGGATATTCCCTGAAATTTAGGCCTGAAAAATAGGCCAAACATATATGGTAGGTACCTCCAATCAATCGATTCCTGAAATGGCCATTGATTGATGATTAGTTCCGGGATTATACACCCAAATTATCCTTGGCTATACTACTGGTTGGTGGTTTGGAATCATGGAATTTTTAATGACTTTCCATTCAGTTGGGAATGTCATCATCCCAACTGACATTCAAACTCATTTTTTTCAGGGGTTATACATTGCTGACGCAAGTCTCTTGTCCATGGTGCCAGCAGCCGCACGGTCGATGTCGCTTCCTTGGTGGCGTCTTCTGGCATCCTGATGTTTTATCAGGCACAACTTGAGGCATGTTGCTGCTGCCAGCAATTTGCCTACTTGGGCAGAAAGCGACTTTTTGTTAGCATCCCGAGTTGATGCGATGGTGGCATTAACCAGGAAATTCCTTGCAAGGGATCCTTTGGACATGTTCGCAGAAGAGTTTGCTACTCTTTGACCATTGAGCCAGTGACCGTATGGATTAATTCTCCTGGTCTTTGACAACGGAATGTCCTCTATCATCCTCTATCTATGATTCCGGTTCCTCCATCCCTCCAATTTGGGTTCCTGGAATGGCCATTGATATTTTTGATCTGTTTCAAGGAATTGAGCAGTGTTCAAAACCCTGGTTGGTTGATGATTATAGGGGATTATACTACCAAATACATTTGGAATCATATGGAATTATAATAATCCAATAGGAAAATCCCTATCAATGTTTCTGGAATTTATGTAAGATTATATGCTATGTTTAAGGGATTTACATGGTCTAATCACCATTCTCGCGGTTCATCTGCACCATGCAATTCTTATAATTAAATATATATATATATTTCTTGAAGCCACATTTCGTGGAGAAATGCACACCTTTGTTCCTCATACTCGCATTTGATCACCTTTTTGCCAATGAACTCCCCTCTTTTCCTTAACATATAGCCTCCAGTAAATTAACATAGACCAAATTCTGCACCTTTAAGTAGGGAATACGATCTTTTTTCGAACATGTATGAACAGTACTTATTCAAACAATAGCTGGTAGGTGGTGACTGGAACCATGGATTTTTTCATGACTTTCCAGAAACAGTTGGGAATTTCATAATCCCAACTGATGAACTCCATCATTTTTGAGAGGGGTAGGTAGCTCAAAACCACCAACCAGATAGCAATCTTGATCCAAAAAACATCCTACTTGATGGATCACCCCACTTAGTAAGTGGGTTATAACCCCAGTTATAAATGGGATAAATAGAGTTAATCAACTCAAAAAACTGGGGTGAACTAACCCACTTACGAGCCGTGGGATGAGCCACCAAGCACCAACCAGAAATTAATATGTGCGTCAACTTATCGATTTGGTCCACCGGGGCACCACCTTGTAGTGACTGTAGTCTGCAGAGGCAGCAAAACCCGCCAAAATCTCCATGTTTTCCCCAGGGGATTGCTATAAATGAAAGGGGGCAACACTCCCACAAAAAAACGCGTTTCTTTGGGGAATCGCAAAAGACACAATTCACCAAACAAATATCTTTGCCCAAAGCTTCTTGGACAGGCACTGATTATACCAAGTATAATTCCCCGAGATTTCATGGTGATTTTTGGAAGCGCCAATCCCTTCGATCCCTTAGACCGTGCCTCGCGGGAGTTGCAATGCGCTGAAGAGCTGAGTGTGGAGCAATGCAGGTGTGGAAAAAAAAATCGGGAATTGTGGAGGCCCCAGGTCTTTAACTATGCTTTGTTGTAGGTATAACATGGTATAACTGTATATATAACTATAGATAATTTTCTAGATAACTAGAAAGTTGGTGCAAATAACTATGATAACAATAGTGTATGATACTAATTATATTTAGATGGGGTTGTAAACCAAATTATAACTGGGAAGCAACATCCTGTAAGGGCTTTGTGAAGAACAATTGCCTGAGCGGATGTCATATGAAAGTGATGGGCCATGTGAAATTGTTTGATTATTTCAGCATTGAAAAGGAACCTAGAATACATTAGAACATTTACAATTTGGCTTCAAAATATTCAAACAGCTTAAGGCTTTGATTTCGCCATTTTTTGACTTGGTATATAACTATGTAACTATTTGATCATATTTTCCCAGATTTGAGCAACAATCCCATTGAGATTTTTCGAGCGACGAGTCATTTCATCCGCGCCAGGTGGAACGTCCTCACTCAGTCAACCGAATCCCAAGCATGCGCAAGGGAGTGCGTTTGGGAGGTGTGCGATCAGGTGCGACGACTTATGGGTCGCGATTCGCGCAGTTAAGCGGTGAACGAAGCGGTGGGGTTACCCTCTGGTTATGTCAAAGTAGCTATTGAAAATGGCCATTTATAGTGGATTTACCCATTTAAAATGGTGATTTTCCATAGCTATGTTAAATTACCAGAGGGTAACATTTTTTTCAATGGGAGGAACGGTCAGACATCGCAATGATTCGAATTGATCCCATGATGAATCCGATTTTATTAGTTCCATGTAATCAATGGGAAGTCATTATTATTTGAACTAATAACGGTGTGTTGTGAGATGTCGACTGGGATATTCCAGTATAAATGTTTGGCAACAACAATTGGAATAATATGTTTACAATGTTTGGATAAATTATAACGACATATAACGACCTCAATGCGACGTCACTGGCAATGATGGTAAGGTAAATCATCCCCCAATGGCCTTATTGTAGGTGCTGTGTTGGGGCCTATGGATTATGATTTGTAATTCATGCAGATGTTGTTGGTATATGCGGGAACATACCGGGATATACAACCAATATTGTGATTTCAAAAGAACGCTTTGATTTTTGATTCAATGAGGATTATATAAAAATTAAAGGTGTATTTGAATTGTAGGGGAATTTAACCACAACAAATTATTTCGATACAAGTGGAAAATGATGCTCGGTCGATTATTATTTTGTATGTTGGTTATACTACCAATAGTTAAAATACAGGTGACTGAACCATTAAATGACATAGCTTGGGACCTAAATATCAACCAAAATATGGTTAATATCATATGTGGAATTGGATATTTTATGATGGTAATAAATCGGATATATTTGATATACTGTAGTTTTGAAATGATACGAACCAATGGGGTTTTCCAAAGTCAGTCACGGGGAAGCCTTTTTTGGGGGGGCCTGGATTATAGCCTCAACAGCTGAGCAGCGGGGATAATTTTGGAATAATGGTATTTCATATTGGAAGAATTGAATGAATTGATGAGTTGAAAACGGAAGACCCCGAAGGTCTCCAGATGAGGAAATATAGCAAATCCCAAAAAACATATAATCGTATAGTATAATGTATAATGATGGTATCTCAAAAAAATATGATAATGTTCTGGTATACTATACCAACTAGAACATGTTTCCAAGATGTATGTTGTATAATGATGTTCTCCCCCAGTCTCAAAGAGGCAGACAGGTCAGCCGGGGTTTCTCTAATTGGACGATCAATATTCACAACTTACTTGTAGAATTGTTTACGTATATGTCTAAATCTCAACTATATATATATATACATACATGATTATTTATATATATATATGTTTATATCTATATGTATCTTGTTCTAATCATCCTGAAGTAGATAAATTAACTTGTCTTAGAACATATTCATAGTGATAAAACCATACAGATAAGATAAATCACTATATCTTCCCATTTTTTATAAAACAATAAATTATCCTGTATGTCATTAACTATCCCATCTACTAGTGATTTGGTTTTGAAGAATCCATTATAATCATATCTCCAGAGAGGATGGCTAGAGATATCCAAAAACGAAATATAATTAATATTCCTCTTTTTCTGATATACATTTAATAAATATAAGATATGAATAAGAGGAATGGTAGATAGGAATATGTTTTTTTAATACATAGGTCATATTTGATCATATTTGGTGGTTCATTCCATTTAGTAAATAGGTTATCCCTGAAGTATTGCTAGTGAGAGTGAAGTGAATCCATGTTTAACAGTTCAGCCGGGGTGAACTAACCATCCGGAGATGGACATCCCGTTCTCATCGATACTCCTTGACCTTCCATGGTTTTGTGTTGAAGATACCCAGGTTGGTAACTTTTCCCATGTTTTTTTTCAGATATCCCCAACAAGATGGTGCCCCCCAGTTATAAATGGGTTATAATCCCATGAAAACTAGTTCGGTATATCACCAACAAAAACCATAGTGAAAATAGACTTATTTGCACCAACTTAGCGATTTAGCTCACTGGGGCACCACCCTGTTCAGGATCCCCAAGGATCCCAAAGCGACGGCCGGATCTTGGTTGTTGGTCGGTTGTCGTCTGTCCGAACGCCAGGCCTTTTCCGAATGCCAGATCGCCGGAGGATCGTTGTCAGAATGCAACGATCTGACCATCGCCATGAATCAGTTTCTGAGCTTCAGACTAGAACTCTATAGGTCCACGATTCATGGTTGATATGGGGCCCCTGGGATCAGGATAATCTGGGTAAAGCGATGTGGAGGGTTTTAAACCATTTTTTTGGCCGGGCCCATTTAAAAATGGGATTTGACCAAGCAATATTGGGATGAACATGGATATGGTGAGATATGGCCATCAATTTTAGGTCCTTAAGATCCAGGGAGTACGTGGGCGTTTTGGACTGTTTCGTAAACGGTCAAATTTCAGGAGTCGAATTGGACTCGTGCCCGGCAACACGATGCAAAACGCAACAAGCCTTAACCCATTTTTCCAGCACAGATTAGCAGGAATGCGAATCAGGAAAGGAAAGTATAGGCATTCAAAAACAAAACTTAAATCAACATATTGGGGGGTTCTCAAATTTTGGGATCCCCAAGTCACCGTTTCTTTCAATGCTAAGTCATGGTCGTTCATGACTCGGATGATTTGGGGAAACGCCATAACGCACAGCCCAGTGGGTGAAACATCGAACCGTGGCCATTTGAATTCGCCAATTCGATGATGGCTACAATGTGAGGCCCCCGTTCGAAAGCTAAGTTGGTGCACACAACTCCAATAACTATATGTTTTATGGTACTTATAACTATAGTTACTGGGGCGAATCTAAACCAACAAACATAACTGGGGGGGGCCACATTGTAGGGGAAATCATCCCCAAATTTCTGCATATTACACGGATTCCGTTGTGGTTTTCAGTGGGAAACCCAGTTGCAATGGACCAACCAACCGGTTCATCAACCGATTTTCCCGATAAGCTGGTGCCCCCGTACTTGGCCACATTTTTTATGAAACATCGGTTCAGTGTTGGGTTTATGCCGGATATACCCTCGTAAACATACAAAAAAACTATGGAAAATCACCTTTTCATGGGAAAACTCACTATAAATGGCCATTTTCAATAGCTATTTTGACATAACCAGAGGGTAATTTCATGGGGTGATATCAACCAACAAAAAAAAAATAGACTTAGGAGGCACCACCTTTAGATCAGAAATTGCCATGAAGTAGGTGCAGTCGAAATTCCTCAACGTTTTTTCCAAGCATTTTCCAGCCTTTCCTTGGATCAAAGCTGTGACTTTTTCGGATCAGGTGCCGAGAATGTAACTTTATCCATTGCGAGGTGCGCGGCCGCGATGGAAGTTATGGAAACCATGGCCGATTTCTGGAGGGTTTCTGAAAAAACCATGGCTTTACCTAATCAACATGGTGATTTTCCAGTTCACTAAGTTCACAGAAATTACCAGAGGCTAAGCAAAATTTTGGATTTGGGTTTCATGTGATCTTCCAGTTCACTAATAGTGAACAAAATCCTAGAACTACCAGAGGGTAAGCAAATAGAAAAAACAATTGGATTTTGAAAGATAAAAAACACTAGACCAGCGGATATCATGAGATTTGGTGCTAGCCTGTGGGCAAAGCCAGATCAACTGGTGGATTTTCTCAAGCAAAATGCGAAACACAACCAGAATACGCAGGAATATCTCGAGGGATCCAACTGGTTTTTGAGGTCCATCGGATCCACGAATTTGAACTTGACAATACTATGCGATAATCAAACGTGGCTTTGGAACCCCGGTAAATTGGAGGTTTATGTAAACTAACAGTTTGCGAACTGGAAAATCACCATGTTTAATTGGTAAATCAACTATAAATGGCAATTTGACATAAACAGAGGGTACTGAGTACTGGTTTATAGCTGGAAAGCCACGTTTGATTACTGGAGTGTAATCCTGATGACTGTAGGTCTGCGGAAGTTTCACTCTTCATCTCTTGGACTTGAAGGGTCTGAACAATCGCAGAACACCTGTTTTGCTTGGTAAAAACCTTGGTTTCAGGTTATGTTTTGTCCATATAGTTTTCCATATGTTCATTTCTTTTTGGCATATGTTTCCCATCTGTTTCCTATATATTTTCCCATATAGTTTCCATATGTTCAGAAATCTTCACATGTTTTTTTCCTTTTCGTTTCACGCTTGTTTCTGTACATCAGATTGTCCCATTTGTTTCCTATATGTTTCCCATACCCATAGGATCCATGGTGCTGCTATATATGGTAACATGGATCCCATCAATATACCCCAGTCATGTTAGCATATATACCAGCACCATGGATCCGTCATGGGATAGTTTCACATGATTGTTCCCATTTCGTTTCACATACCCTCTGGTAAACATGCAAAAACTATGGAAAGATCCACCATTTTTAATGGGAAAACTCACTATAAATCACAATTTTTCGCCAAGGATCCCCATCATCACCATCCCCAGCTGCCAGATCTGCCAGGATGGTTGCAGCAAGGGCGCCTGCGATGTGATCTTCGGCAGCCGGGACGAAGCCTACAGGCGTTCGGGTACCGCAACAAACCGGCGCCATGGAAGTGGCCCAAAAAAAGGGTGGGGTCGTTCGTTAGCTAAGTTGGTTTATTGGACTTAACTATAGATAGATCACCTATATATAAATATCACCAACAAAAACCATAGTGAAATTTAAGTCTTATTTCACTATGGTTTTTGTTGGAGATAGATGAAACTAGTTAATGGAATTATAATGCATTTATAACTGTCATGGCTTTTGGGTAAATTATACAATGTGGAGCCCCCGTAAATGAAATCGCTAAGTTGGTGCACAGTTCACGTGGTGAATTCTATGGCTTGTGGTGGATATAAGTGATTTTTTCGAACTAGTATTCATGGGGTTTATCAACCAACAAATATTCATGGCCCATAGGATCCATGGTGCTGCTATATATGGTAACATGGATCCCATCAATGTACCCCAGTCATGTTAGCATATATACATATATACCAGCACCATGGATCCGTCATGGGTGGGCTTTATAAACCAACAAACGTAACTATCGTAAAGGAGGGCCCCACATCAAAAAGTACTTGGTCATTTCAGTCATTTCTTTGAGGAAAATGCTGGTTTTTCATGATGGGTTTTTCATATTTTATCTCAGTAGAATTTCTGATTTGGTTAGGATGGAAAGCTAGAAAATGGGATACAAAATTTGGATCTCAATGGGAATATCAATAGTATACAGTAGGATTCGGATATGAATGGGAAAGTGGTATATTATATTATATTATATTATCATCATTGAGGATAGTTTTAAAATGTTATAAATCACAAACACACTGACATTAGGAAGATCTAGTAAAATAATACCATAGTAAAATATTGTAAAATAATATCTGGCTACCCCAGAACTTATAATTTGTTGTGTTTATAGGGTGTGTTCTTCTTTTCCCGATGGGAAAAAAACCAGACATGTGAAATCGATAGGGGGTATATTTGATTTGAGGGTTCCTTAAGCAAATCCAAATCAACCAGACATTGAGGATAGATATGAAGCACTCAAAGGTTTAGCAGGGGTGGTGATCATAAGCCATGACAGGGGTATATCCGAGTAATCGAACTGGAGTATCATATGACTAGGCAAAAGTCAAAAGTCCGGAACGCGACTGGTTGATCACCTGGTGATGGTAGACCCCGTTAATGGACATCGGACGTTATAGCTATGATGACTAACCAGTTACTGAGTGCGATAATCTCCAAGGACCAAAGTGCCCCCCCCAGTCATGTTTATTCGTGAAGTTGTATCTATCCAACTGTAGGTATATCCAATCTGTATGCCGCTCATATCAGTTTATACATCATCAATGGCCATTTCAGGAACCTAAATTGGAGGTACCTATCATATATAAGGCCTATTTTTCAGGCCTAAATTACAGGGAATATCCCCACAACATATGGCCTGACATACGGTACTAACGTACCTCCATGTATTGGATCCTGGAGATCTCCCATTGACATCATCGAGCACCTATTGTCTGGGGGCACCGCATCACCGCTAAGTTATCATTGGAAATCCAATGGTACAGCAAGGGCCCCAAAACAATATTTAAGTTGTTCAATATATATATATACACATTAGATTCACTGGTATCTATAGCAAACATAAGTCGGGGGGCCCACCATTCAGGTATGACAATATGATATAAATGGGATGGTAAGGCAATTTTGATGTTAGTATGGGAGGATGATTCCTAATCAGGAACTAGGTTTGTCCAAACATGGTGTTTAAAACTGGTCCACAGCCACGAATATAACCCAGCTATGTTATTTTGATCAAATTTCATTTGTTGAAACCGCTCAATAAAAATGCGATGATGGGCCCCCACCAGGTATACACAGAAACATTTTTTAGTATCACCGGGGTTACAACTACGATAAGTAGGTTGAACTAGGTTGGGAATACGACCACCCAGGAGGCAAGAAAAAAAGACACACCAATGTTTTGCCATATACAAATTAAGGCAGACACCATGCAGACACCTATATAGAGAAGTTGCAGCTTCCGATTGCCCCAACACTGGTAAGACCTTGGTTTATGATGATTTATGCACAAACATCTTAGTTTCCCAACGCTGCGCTGTTTCCGTGCCATCCCCCATGTTAACATAGACCCTGAACAGAACATAATTCATCTATAATTAATCATAAGTTCATCTATAATTCATAAGTCATCTATAATTCATCTATAAATAAGCCATATTTTCCATAGCAATTAATACCTTTTCATAACAGCGATCTTCCAACTCATGTCGCAGATCCTGCGCTGGCTGTGACACATCAGCACAGTGCAATCCAAGTTCGCCCTGTTCCTTGGTTTCAAAGGGGAAATGGGCCAATTTTACGTGCAGGGTGGTGCCCCAGTTCGTTAGCTAAGTTGGTTTATAAGTCCGACAACTATGGTTTATAGGTGATATATCGAACTAGTTAATGGGATTATAACATATTATAACCCATTTATAACTGGGGGGGCTACTTACAATGTTCCTTGGAAATCTATGGCCCAATTTTTTCTAGAACTGTTGGTAAGTAAAATTGACCCATCTTTACTGTACTAGAAAAATGGAACCCATCTTTACTGTACTAGAAAAATGGAACCCATCTTTACTGTACTGGAAAAATGGAACCCATCTTTACTGTACTAGAAAAATGGAACCCATCTTTACTGTACTAGAAAAATGGAACCCATCTTTACTGTACTAGAAAAATGGAACCCATCTTTACTGTACTAGAAAAATGGAACCCATCTTTACTGTACTAGAAAAATGGAACCCATCTTTAACTGTACTAGAAAAATGGAATCCATCTTTACTGTACTAGAAAAATGGAACCCATCTTTACTGTACTAGAAAAATGGAACCCATCTTTACTGTACTAGAAAATGAAACCCATCTTTACTGTACTAGAAAAATGGAACCCATCTTTACTGTACTAGAAAAATGGAACCCATCTTTACTGTACTAGAAAAATGGAGCCCATCTTTACTGTACTAGAAAAATGGAACCCATCTTCACTGTACTAGAAAAATGGAACCCATCTTTACTGTACTAGAAAAATGGAATCCATCTTTACTGTACTAGAAACATGGAATTAATTGTACTTTCAATGGAATAATGGATCTAGTGGTTCCTGACTTACAATCAGACGAAAGACGATTTGTAAAATTGACCAACTTCGGCCTGGCGGCCAAGATAATCATTGCGACTCAATGGTTTACTTACAAGGTTCCTTGGAAAGAAAAAAAATTGTTGGTCAAATTTACTATGGAACCATTGTGATTTATGCATATTCATGTCTACAGTCTATATATTCTAATTATATCATTTCCATAAATCGACATTCAACTCGCGATTTGCTAGTATGATGAGAATCTGGTGGGATATTTGGGTACAGCCACAAAGTGGGCCTTTCAGTTCTGTTTGTTGGTTTCATTGAACCGTTCAACTGTGTTGTGTAGATATAAATATATATCTTGATAAATTATAACGGCCTCACTCCGACCTCACTGGAATCATGGTTGATAAGGGGAATCATCATAATCATTCCCAAATAGCCTTAATTCAGGTTAGTGAAATATTATAATTTACCCGTATATATATATTATTTTTATTATCATTATTATTATCATTATCATTATTGCTAGTAGTATTTTTATTGTTCTTATTATTATATATCGCCCATAAAGCTGAGTTATTGGACCAAGTTACCCATCTTGCGGGACAATAATCCATTCTGGGCAAATTGTTTCCTCGTCACTGGGTGAACTGACCATGATAGTTTAGCATTGGAGCAACAATCCCAAAGATGTTTGATTTCAGGTTTGGGAAGTGCCAAGAATATCTGGGTAGACATTGGTTGGATAGGTTTTTTTTGATATTTTATGGAGTTTTGAGCTATCCATGGGGAAACCGATTTTATCATATATTCTTGTTTCTACATCAAAGATTGGCACACATTGATTCACAGGGCTGCGAGTCGGGGCTGCGAGTCGATTCGCAGATTCATCGACTGGATTCATCCCATGCCATGGAAATACCATCCCGACTTGGGTTTTATGAAATTGGGGATGCCCCTTAAAAAATCATGGGATCATGTTTTTAATGACCCCCAGGCCATGAATGATGCCATGGTAAGTGAATGGGATGGTTTATTCATGTTTATTCGGGACCGCATGAATCAGTTTCAGATTTGATGTTTAACATGGTTTTGGAGGGTTGAATGATGAATCGGTTTTTTGTATTTCCACTTAAGCCGCTTAATGCTAGACTTTTCGCATCAACAAACCACCAAGTCAAACCCCATCCTCCCCATAAATGGGTCAGAATCCCATTAACTATACATATATATATATATATGACTATATATATATGACTATATATATATATATATATAGCACCTATAAACTATAGTTATTGGACTTATTTGCACTAACTTAGCGATTCCGAACTGGGGCACCACCCTGTGGGCTTCTTGACGCCGTCTTTCGTGCGGGGTTTCTCACCAGTGTTTCAGTGGAGATTGGCTCTGTCGGAGAAGACGAGTTCGACGAGTTTTGGGAATACAACGGGGATAGTTAGGCTATAATATGATACAATAGTTATAGGCTTAATACAATGGGTTATCCTATCAATATATAGTATGATCATAGTATAGGATGAGTTCCGCCATGTTGTTAATTTGTGTTTTAGGAAAATGATACTAGTTAGACTAATTAGTGTAAATAACCAACTTACCCCACGAGGGCCCCAGTCTAGGGCCTAGGGATAGGTCATATCGGCCCCTTTGAGCGTTTTTGATGAAACACAGGTCAGATGAAATCTCAATTTCTCATGGTCAAAACATGTCAGAACCGATTTTCCATGTTTATCATAGCTTATCATCCTGCTTATATCTGTCGAATAAAAAAACACCAGCCTACAATTGTTCCCGCGTCATCAGGCTATGGTGACTCCGCTGATTCGTCATGCAACTGGCGGTGGGCACCAGAGTTCGGCTACTCCTGTTCGTCACTTGGTTTCGTCTGAAAAAAATGATGAGAAGAGCTCCGTTGGATGCCAAGGTTTATCCTGGTTTATCATCATGCGTCCAGTTAAAAATGTGCCATGTTGATCCATTTTGCCAGCAGATCAGGGTGATTCTTATATTTTTTGGAATGTATTTGGGTCAGCACATGTCAACAGATATAGTCTATGTCTAACTATATTCTCAGCTAAGCAGCAAAACCTTCTACCTTTGGATCCAGGGAACTATGATCAAAATATGCATCCCTATCTGATCATATACGGCTACGAGATGATGGCTGCTCACTTGGTACAAAATGAATGACTGGTCGTGGGTCAAGAATTGGATGCATACCCTCTGGTAAACATACAACAAACCATGGAAAATCACAATTTTTTAATGGGAAAATGAACTACAAATAGCCATTTTCAATAGCAAACTGTTAGTTTACCAGAGATCCTATTTGGCCATGAGATTTCCCAGCTATTTTGATGTTCACTAGGGGTACAGGGTTTTAATCCATCCCCATTTGATGAATTGTAGCAGCAATTTGTCCACTTGGCAGAATTCTAGCGGGGTCAGTGTAAACGATGGCTAGTGGAAGCACCTCAAGATCACCGTTAATCAGGTTGGTGATTGTTTTCAGATTGAGCCAGCCTCCTGTTGCGGGAAAATGCTCATGCCGTGGCAGGTTGAGGCCATATCACACTAGATACCAAATCCAGTAGAACCCAGCGAGTATGTGTTCAGTCAGGGCCTTGATTTGTTCCATGTGTGACTTGCAAAAAATTGCTATTTCGCGGGCTACGTGGTACTATAATGTACTACCAGTAGTACCGCGCAAGGCGGTGGCGGAAGTTTCAAAAATAGGAAACCTATAGGAGAGATTGGTTGTTGTGAATCAGGGATGGCACAGCGAAGCCACTGATGGATCGAAAGGTGATTGATCTCTCTCACTCTTTCTCTGACTATCTACCTACCTACCTACCTAGCTATCTATCTATCTATCTATCTATCTTTCTGTCTATCTTTCCATCTATCTATCTATCTATCTATCTATCTTTCTTATCTATCTAACTATCTAACTATCTAACTATCTATCTATCAATCTATCTATCTCTGTCTCTCTCTCTATCTCTCTCTCTCTCTCTCTCTTTCATTTGTCTAGCTGTCTAGCTGTCTACCTGTCTATCTGTCTTTCTGTCTATCTATCTATCTATCTGTCAATCTGTCTACCTGTCTGTCTGTCTATCTGTCTATCTGTCTATCTATCTATCTGTCTGTTTGTCTGTCTGTCTGTCTATCTGTCTATCTGTCTATCTGTCTATCTGTCTATCTGTCTACCTGTCTATCTGTTTATCTGTCTATCTATCGATCTATCTGTCTATCTGTCTCCCTGGCTATCTGTGGTGCAGTGTCATTCAGTGTAGTGTAGTGTAGTGGAGTCTAGTGTAGTGTAGTGTAATTAGTGTAGTGTAGTGTAGCGTAGTGTAAAGGTAGTATTGTAGTTGTAGTTGTAGTTGTAGTTGTAGTTGTAGTTGTAGTTAGTGTAGTGTAGTGTAGTGTAGTGGAATGTAGTGTAGTGTAGTGTAGTGTAGTGTAGTGTAGTGGAATTTAGTGTAGTGTAGTGGAGTGTAGTGGAATGTAGTGTAGTGTAGTGTAATGTAGTGTAGTGTAATTAGTGTAGTGGAGTGTAGTGGAGTGTGGTTGTGTAGTTGTAGTTGTAGTTGTAGTTGTAGTGGAGTGGGGTGTAGTGTAGTGTAGTGTAGTGTAGTGTAGTGTAGTGTAGTGTAGTGTAGTGTAGTGGAAGGTAGTGTAGTGTAGTGGAAGGTAGTGTAGTGTAGTGGAGTGTAGCGTAATGTAGTGTAGTGTAGTGTAATTGAATGTAATTGAGTGTAATTGAGTGTAGTGTAGTGTAGTGGAGTGTAGTGGAGTGTAGTGTAGCTGTAGTGTAGTGTATTGGAGTGCAGTGTGGTGTAGTGGTGGTTGTAGTTGAAAATGCTACAAAACCTTCACGTTTTGCTCACTTTTGACAAGGTGCACAATCCCTTGCGCCTGCCACGCGAATCGACATCTGAACCTCCAAAGGTGTTCCGAACCCCTGGTGTTTTTAACATTTTGACTTCGAAATGTGCTTCGCGCCACAACGGCGTGCACTCTTTCGACATCTCAACTTCCAAAAGTGGTCCGAACATGTGGTGTTTTTAACATTTTGACTTCGAAATGTGCTTCGCGCCACAATGGCGTGCACTTTTTCGACATCTCAACTTCCAAAAGTGGTCCGACCATGGTGTGCATTTTGACTTGGAAATGTGCTTCGCGCCACAACGGCGTGCACTTTTTCCTCTCTCACTTGGCCAGATGGCTCCGCACCCGCCGCTTTAGCGAGCCTACTTTTGGACCCTCCTGAGCCACAAATCATTGGAAAAACGCAGTGTTTCGCGACTTTCCTACCTTTTTGCGCACCTGGATCTTCTTTCTTCTGAGACTTTCTCTTTCTTCTTCTCTTCTCTGAATCTTCCCATCTCTGCTTTTCATCTGTCCACATTGTCGGAAGATTGACTTCCAAACTTCCTCCGATAATTTGAGAGCTATTCCCATATACCACCATTGCCGTTCACCGTTTACCCTCAACATCAGGGATTCCATTTGATATTGAACGCAAGCTGCTGGTTTTGTTTGATTTGGCTGAAGTCACTTGGTGTCATTGAAAACAAACTTTAGATCAAAACATGAGAAAACATTTCAGTTTCACACATGACAAAAAAATGGACCGGATGATGTGTTAAGGATAAACCGTTTTTTTTGGTGTGTTTGCCATGGCCAAAAATGACCTGCTAAAAATCCATGGTTACCTTGGTTCAATACTGTCACGACCAACTGCTTATGGCGATCCCAAGTGACGGTTAACGCTGAGGATCTTGTGCGAAGAATCTCTCCGAATGTGCCAGGAGCGGACACCATTCGGGGCGTGGCCGGGGCAGAGAAACTGTCATGTTTTTTTGGTAAATTAAGTGGGTAAACCATATAATTACGGTAAGTTTCACGACTTTGATAAATTATATCTATATATATATACACAATGTGGTGCCCCCCAGTTGTAAGTTGGTTTAGTTTCACCCCAGAACAGATGTCCTATTTACATCTGTTTACCATAAGCCCAAACGTTAACCCAGTCACTTGCACCAATTTAACTAACAGAAACCGGGGCCATGGCCGGACTTTGAACCAGGTCCATAACATTGGAGTGATGAGTCATTTCTAATGCGGATTGAAACATCACTAAAAATGGTGTTTTCCCATGGTCAGATAAAGCTACAGGGTGGTGTCCAGAAAATGTGTAAATTTGGTTATTAAACCAATCGAATATAGAGATTAATTATATATACATATGTATACTATGTGAGGCCCCCGTTCGATAGCGTTCAGTTGGTGCACATAACTCCAATTTTACTATGGTTTATGGTACGCAAAACGAATTAGTTACCCGGGCGAATCTAAACCAACTTATAACTGGGGGGCCCCACATTGTAAAAATGGTTTTAACATGCTTTAACCAAAAATATAGCAGTCTTAAATTGTTAGATGATGATTAGTTCGGGGATCATGCTACTGTCACCTATATTGAGGATTATCACGCTCCATGAGCAAATTGGAATCCCATTCTCAACCAGCCAGTTTCATGGCCGTTGGAGTGAATCACCGCCAGAAACCATCACCAGTGCCATCTCTGAGTGGTCTCCCTGGTGTCGCCCAACAAGAAGACAATCCTCATGATGATGATGATGAATATAGTTCAGAGGACGACATGTCGACAGTGTCCGATCCAGATTGGCAGTTCACGTCGCTGTACACAGTCCTCCAACCACCTGTCAGCACTCAATGTGCCAAACCTTGCGTTGGGATGGAATGTGCCGCAGGTTCATTCTGAGTATTTTCTCCATGTTCCTCCCACGGATTTGGTAGAGCAGCATGTTTTTGCTCGGTCCAGCTTTACCCAAAAAAAGGTGGATAAAGGGTTTTGTGTGTTTTATTTTACCCCCAAAAGTTTGTGTGCACAATAGGGTACCATCCAAACAATTATATTATTGAGGATCTGACACCCACGGGGCACCCAATTGAAAAATTGTTTGGCTGCATGGTTTAATAAGGCATTTGACTATTTGGGGAAATTGCATTTTAAGGATTTACAATGCATATGGTTTTCTAAAGTAAATGGACCAGCTCGACCCAAAGAAAGGTGGATAAAGGGTTTTGTGTGTTCTATTTCACCCCCAAAAGTTTGTGTGCACAACAGGGTACCATCCAAACAATTATATTATTGATGATCTGGGCCACTCATGGGGTACCCCCTTGAAAAATTGCTTGGCTGCTGTTTTTAATAAGGGTTTAATCAGGCATCTAACTATTTGGGGAACCTTGCATTTTAAGGATTTACAATGCATATGGCTTTCTAAAGTAAATGGGCCAGCTTTACCCAAAGAAAGGTGTATAAAGGTGGATAAAGCTTCTCCTGAAGAAAATGGACCTAAGAATAAACAAATCGCGATAGAGGCCCGCCCCCCACAACTGGCAGGATACTGATTTATTTAGGAAAAAAACACAACAGGGTACCAGGACACTAATCGCTATACCAGATTAATGATAATGATTATCAACTCATACAGTAGTCTTACTAACTTACCAACTTTATACCAGTGTATAATCATTATAGCATTGGTTAACATCACCTAACAATGGTTGTCACCATATTATAATGTATATGTATTTATGGAATCTAACACCGTATATATACATTTGCCATGTTAATATATTAACCCTGTATGATTAACAATATTTATATATATATATATCAATATCCTTATACATTTAAATATATATATATATATGCATTATATGAATCACCAAGGTATATGTATATATATATACACACATCTGCCATAAACCCTCATGAATCTAACGACCAGGAAGGCGTCCGCGGCTTCTGCTGGGAGCCGGATGACACGGGCGTCTCGCGTTCGGACGCGTGCCACATGGTGCCTTGGGCAATAGCTTCGAAAAATGCGGTGATTTGGCCAGTGAAATAGGCCCAGTAAACAACATGCAAAATATGTAAAAAAACATGTGATTTAAGCAGCAAAATTGCATGTTCGCTCGCAAAAGTGATTCTCAACAGCAAAACTGTTTGTTTTGCCAATGGATTTTGTGTGTTTACTGATGACATTGCCAAAATTGGGGATTGAAGCAATACGAACTGGATCATTTTACAGGAAAGAAATTGCCAACAACTGCGGGGCATTATGATCAAATCAACCAATTGTGGTTTAAGACAAATTTTAGTTTATCAAAAATGAATCATTACAACATACGTCTCTGGCTTTGCTAGTTGTGACTGCTTTATATTGGGATAGTGACTTGGGCCTTCTTTAGCGACCTACATTCTGAAGCCCTCAACACCCAGTATTCCCATATGTAGGGTATATTTGGAAACCAAGAAACTAGGCATTCGAGACTAAATAGCCAATTGTTAGAAGGTGCTATTGAATGTTTTCTGCACGTGGCTGCAATCGAGCACTGGACTTGAAGCTTCCCTACCGGCGAAAATTCATCCCTTCCTCCTAATATATAAATATAAAGTACCACTTCTAAACCCATATATATATATGTATACATATAATAAAATACACATTGCACATATATAGTATAGAATAGCCTATAATATAAAATTCTACCTTCCCCCTAATATTTTTAATACGTGTTTAGTATTGGATTTGTTCATTTTAGGGATCCATAGAGATGGTATAGAATCTGCGTAAAACGCGCCAGTAAGTCTAAGTGTATGTCCACCATTGTAACATGTTGTAAACTAACAAAAACCATCAAATAATGACTTTATACTTGTGCTTGCTGTCAAACTTCAAGCATCTCCTTCTTCTGTTCAATGACTTCTTCTTTTACAACCATTGCTTGCCCAGTTCAAATGAGAATTTCTGAAACAAACACTCATATATGACTCATATCCTCTCGTTGATAATCTCATTCTTGTTTAATCCCAACATGTCTATTGCTAAAGTCTCGGCTGACACCTCCATCTGGTGAAATCCGCTCCAGGAATACGACATGTATCGCGCAGATATGGATGCCTGTTGGCAGGCGAATTTCCCAGAGCCCTGACAGCAAGTGGACGCGGGGCAAGCCGGGCAAGCCGGGCAAGCCGGGCAAGCCGGGCAAGCGGGGGCGCTCTCAATTTCAGCTATCATTTGGATTCAACAAGGGGGATTGTCCCAGATGACATCGACTTACTGGTGCTCCAAACGTAGGAAATGGATGGGTTGCTGGGGGTTGCTGGGGTCATCTTATTTGTCCATTCAGTTGGGAATGTCATAACCCCAACTGACTTTCACTCCATCATTTTTTTTCAGAGGGGTTGGCTCAACCACCAACCAGTAGTTAGCCAGTGGATCATTCCCGAAAATTCCCTACGGCTCCAACGCACCAGTTGTTGTTGGGCCCTGGGGGATTCAAACATCATGAAACCAGGGTGATTTCACAGCGGGAACATGGTGATTTTTCATCACGGAAGAAACTTGTTTTTTTCGACAGATGGGAAGGGTAAATTTCACGGAGGAACATGGTTTTATTATTTTTTTTGTGCCATGATGATGATATTAGATATGACCAGTATATAATATGTATATATATATATGTATATGTACTAAATCAACCCTTATTAATTTTGACTCTTAGAGAGATTAGTCAATGAATATTGGTTGGATCGTTGGAATATGAAAATCGCATTTACCCGGCTTGGCAATGAAACATGGATTGCCGAAAAATCCTCCATTTATAATTAGATGACTTGGATTCGCTGAATATTTTTTTCTCTCCATGGGAAATCCACTACTTGGGGAATCGATGAAGGGAATATCTTTTATTTTTTGGTGGTTCCTTAAGCGAATCCATGATGATATTCCCCTTAAAACCTTCATTCACGGTGGATTTTCAATTGCCATGATTGATGACACCGGAGGGCAATGGCGTTTTTTTTATTTATGTCAGCGAGTATGGGGCTTGAACCAAGAAATTGGGATCTTCGTTGGATATGATCCCCATTATCAGTGCTTTATACTTCCCATGTCAGGCATGTCAAAAAACAATAAAGTTGATAACTATATCCCATTGTATCTGCGATATCACATATCTGAAGTTGATAAATATATCCCATATTCCCATCAAGAATCCCATAGTATCCCATGCTATGTGGATAAACCAACATCATATTCGCCCTCGGCACCCTCCGGTCAGGCAACTCTTCCCGAAGGTGCCATTTGGAGAGAGATTGAGGTGCACAGCGCTGCTTGCGCAGCGCGGGGTGCTGTGTTTGGTGCCGGGGCTCTTCTTTGTGGTGAAGAGCCATCAAAAACGATTGATATGGCCAGCATGGTGGATATGAACATATAAAATATATCAAGTGGAACCCTCCGGGAATTAAACATGGCTGGAAAATCCATCATTTATATAGATGATGTTCCCAACTAGGAACCTTCATTTAGTTTGGGGATGTTCCAGCTGGCCGTGTTCATTAGAAACAATGGGAAAATGTCACTGACCTTACTGGCCCGTTTCTCATGGGTTTTTTTCAGCATCGGACATTGGAGATTGTTCAACCTAAGTAAACTCCATGGTGGTTTTAAACACCTGTGGTTTCACGTGTTGAATGTTCAGGCCTTAGTTGGGATGATACCAATGACCATCTTTTTAGATGTTTTGGTTTTTTAATGGTGCGCTTCATGTTCACAGCCATGGATCGTTGTTAGAACCCAGGTTCTTTGTTGGATCCAGGGGTTCCTGCCTGGGTTTCTGCCAGATCGAAACGACAATGACCTGCGCTGCGCAGCATTTGCCACAAAACTGGGATTGCTTGAAATGTGATGGACCCACGGCGGTTAATTGTACGTGGCAAATGGCAAGGCGGCTGTCAGAATGTTTTTTTTCAGCCATTGAAATAGCTGGTTGGTGGTGACTGGAACCATGGAATTCTATGGCTTTCCAGTCAGGTGGGAATTTCATAAGCCCAACTGACGAACTCCATCATTTTTCAGAGGGGTAGGTATACCACCAACCAGAATAAAGATTTATGATGGTTTTTCACGGGGGGTCAGCCAACATGAATGGAGAGTAACCAACTATCCAACCACGACTTAACCGATGTGCTTAGGGCTGGTGCGATTCTCAATGGCTTCCTATGGGCTTTTCCAGCATGGTTAGCTAAGCGCCCATAAGTTTGGGTATGGGCCCTTATAGCTATCGTGAAAGATATCCACTTAGTTCACAGGAACTATGCCCCACAGTAGACCCTGGATTGGGGGTTGCTGTGGAGACCCCTGGTTGCCTTGCGGCTGGTGACTGTTGATTGCTTCTCTCACACCTGGGTAGGTTCATCTAGTAACAGGAACATTGTTTTTCACCATCATGGGGTGTTTTTACCACTCAAGCAAGTTTAAGGTGAACGCGTTGTTGTGTTAAAATACGTCATTTTGATTGGTGTTTTTTGTTCTCAGGGTATTTACCTAGTGTGATAATGAAAATTGCGGATACATCTTTAGCTATCAGATAGTCCCATGTCATAATGTGGAGCCTGGAAACCGGATAACCCTACATGTCAACTTCTTCCAATACGCTCCAAACCGGAGTGAACATGGGATGGGAAAGGAGGGACAGCAAAAGGAGACAGGGGACGACAGATGGTGTACTTAATGAGGAGTTTTTAGCACACGGTATGCGAACGCAGCTGCACCCTAGACATTTTGGAGATTGCTTGGTTCCTGGTTAAAAAAAGACTGCAAACTGCAAGTACTCCGCATCGCCCCAGGGAAGTATATCCCCCGGCTTGAGCGGCCTTGGGCTTCGCTCTAAACTTCACTATGGGACCCAGGTCTCCTTGCAGACCTTGAAGCATGTGCAGGAAAGCACCGAAATGGCCAACCTCCGGGATGCTGATTTGGCTGCGCGGTGATGATTGCTGAGGAGGGCGAAGCAAAGATGCAGGAGCTGACAGTGCCGAGACAGATTCGAGGCTCTCGAAGGTGAGATCGAAAAGATGAGCGACAGGATCTCCCGGTTGCTCCGAATCACCAGGAAGACAGAGAAGCTGCGAGCTGGCGGCCTTCTCCCCGACAGAGAGGCTCTCAGCAACCACACATGGGACTCCGACATGGACTGAGGGCAATGAAAAAAATAGGGGCACGCGTACTGATTTCATGTGGTTCTAGTTTGAGACAACCCCATTTCCTATATTATCATTGTTTTATATTGTTTTTGTATTTCCCAGTATAAATCACCAGCTGATTCCCGTCATGGATTGGTACAGTAGAAAACACTTGTCATTCACGGCAGCCACTTGCTAAGGAGAATGGAACTCTTGGGTCGTTTGGTCTGCCGATCTAGGCCCTGGTATGCTGTGGTCACTCGCGGTGGCGGGAATTGTTTCCTTGTAAACCTGGGATGGGCCCTTTGGCACGCTTATATAACAATCATATTTTACATACGATAACATATTGGAGGTTAGCACAATCCATATTGGATTCCTCATCAACTAACAAGTACAAAGGCACGTCAGAAGCTTTTGAACACTTGCTGCACATGGGAACAAATAAAAAAAACATATTTTCTTGCAGAGTATCTAGAGTTATAGGCTGGCAATGTCAATGTGAAGTCGAAACTAAGGTTAGCCAATTGTTTCCTTAGTTGCAGTGATTGCAGTGTGTTGAAATTAGGTCTGAGAATCTGATAAAAATGATGCAGGTTGTTGTTTTTAATCGAGGTGGTATCTAGTTTTCTAGGTTGGATAAGTATTCTCTGAAAATCATTCCACAACTCCGACTCGCAAGTGGTTACTAGCCCATCAAGTATACATTAATTGGACACCTTCAGTACAGGGACTTGCTATGGTTCCCCTCCAGTTCTACAAAGCGGTAACAGCTTTAACAGGTAGGTTGGTTTATAACAAGGCTGTATAACTAGGGAAATCAATGTGCAGAAAAAGCGGTTACAAGTGGAAGTCTTGCTTTGCAAGCGGGATTGCCCCGCAAGTATAACCAATGGCGGATCTTAAAATTATACAAAATAGGTCATTTCTTCCTACTTGTTGTTTTTGTGGGGAGACCCAGCCGCTTTGGGGGGGGGCACTCTTTTAGGAAACCTAGTTCGTAAATTTGATAAACAGTCAACAACACCGACCCATCTATTTCCTACCCATTTATTTTCCCAAAAAAAGCACGGTTTTGTCCAAACATGAAGAATTATGATAGACCACTGGCATTTCGTTTCCCACAAATTGTCAGGTAAACCCAGCCGGTTGATACCTGCCAGTTCCACATTTTTTTTGCCCCCCGAAGCTCTACAGAGCCTGCAGGCCCCAAGTGCATCGCTGGAACCGTCTCCTTTGACAACGGCAAGACGGTGCCAGACACCTGCAGCAACTGCAAACCAAGGACTAAACGTGGGTGGGGAACCAATGGTACAGGAAGGGACCGGTGCCCTCAAGACTGGCAAATGTGGATTTGTCGTTGACTGTTGATCTGTAAGTTGATAAACATAAGAATGCAAACAATTGGATTGGATTGATGGTGGATTGACATAAGGAGGTTTCCTGAAATAGGGGTACCTCCAAATCATCCATGTCAATAGGGTTTTCCATTACAAACTAGCCATTTTGGGTACCTCCATTTTAGGAAACCTCCATGTGCTGATGGCATAAACCAACCAGATTTATGGGGATTCAACCTGAAAGTTATAGGTGGGGCCAACAAAAACAGGGTTTGCAACGGGAATAACCCCCTAATCACAGTTAGGTTTATATATTAAAGGCTTATTCAATAGGAGGGAGTATATGGGACAGAGGAATTCACTATCCAAAACAAATGGAAAGTAGACAACAGTTGGGATATCAGCCAAAACATACTAAGTTTACATATAATGGGGGTATGACCATATGACCAATCAAGAGGGGAATATGACATGATGTGATTATAACTTATCAAAGCATAGAACAGGGGTTGATGTGAATGGAGTGGCTTGCTCCAGTTTGATGTTTGCCGGAAAACCATCAATATAACCAGTATTGTTTATAATGTTTTATATATAATGTTTATATATGGTCAATCAGATTAGTAGTAAAGCCGCTTAGAAAGAAGCAAAAACAGCAGCCACCCCAAAAAAAAGATCCAGAACGGATCCAGAAGTTACAACTTGGTAAGTACCCTCTGGTATCATCCAGGTATCTGCAAAAAATAATCAGTGCCAAAAATTCTCTGGTGACATCCTTGACATCCTTCTGTGGCACTTGGGAGCTTGGGAGGTCTTAAAAACGCCTAAGTTGGTCAAGCTCACATCGGATGCTTCATTTCCATGGGAAAATTCCAACACTTTTTCGATGAACAGGGCCCCATAAAAATGGACATCTCCATATTATATCATATTATCATATATTATCATATTACTACACTTACCCTCTGGTAATTTAACATAGCTATTGAAAATGACCATTAATAGTGGATTTTCCCATTAAAAATGATGATTTTCAATAGCTATGTTAAATTACCAGAGGGTAGGTATTGGTGCAACTAAACCAACTTAGTTAGGGGGCCTCACAAAACGCATTGACCCTGCGAGGACCTGCCCTCAGTACCCCGTGAACTGTGACGCCCGTATCTCGACGCAACGGGCGACGCCTGTATTGTGTTTTTCGGAGACGTGGATGAATACGTCTGGGTAATAAGAGGTGATTCCACCTGGGAAATTCCATGATTTTTCATGGAAAAGTCCATGATTAATGGTGATTTAGTGGTGAACTACATGGGAAATTCATGAAAAATCCATGATCAACGGTGATTTTTCATGGTGATTTAATGGGATCTAATGGAATTTATCCATCAACAATGGGGATAATCAGGTATATATCTGGGTAAAATTCATCACGTCCTCACTGTTCTCCCGAACCCTGGAATCATGGTTAATAAGAGGAATCATCCCAAAATGGCCCAAGAATTCAGGTTAGTGAAATATTATTTCATTTACCCAGATACATGGGAAGTGTTCAACCCCCCTCTGTCGGTTGATGAGCATCAGATGATCATCAATCACAATGAATCCATTGTGGTGACCCCCGTTAACAAAGTAGTATAAGGGGACCACAGAGTATTTTGATCACTGCTCACATGGACTTGCCATCTGCAGTTTTTGCCGTTCATGTCTATAGAAATTTGGATTATTTGGATTTAAATGGGAAGAGTGATATGATGAGGACATAATGGAATATACCCTTTGTCGGTAAAAAAACGATATTTAACTTAGCTATCGAAACTCAGCATTTTTGCTAGGTAAATCAGCTATAAAGTGACCACTTCTGGAAAAACTACAGTAGAGGGTAGAACCAAAAATGTTCAATTACATTCACTTATATATAAGGTTTGAATGTGAGCGTGGCAAACCTGGCTGAAGGTTGAATAGATCGTTTGCACAGGATGGGGCCCCAGGTCTTTAATTATGGTTTGTGGTAGATATAGCTATAGATAACTATAGATAATTATAGATAACTATAGATAACTATAGATAACTATAGATAACTATAGTTATCTATAGATAACTATAGATAACTATAGACATCTATAGTTGGTTTTTAACTATATTAACAATAGTGTATGATACTTACAATTATATTTAGATAGAGGATTATAAACCAACTTATAATTGTGGGGGCACCATCCCGTAATCATGTGACATTTTGGCTCTATACCCCATCTATAAATGGAGTATACATGGAGGTTTCCTAAGCCATGGTGGTACCCAAGCTCTCTGGATGGTTTATAGTCGAAAAAAAACAACAAAGAATGGATCATGAACACCCCATTAATCATTTATCCCATAAATCACCATTAATCAGCATCATTAACCATCATTAATCACCAGTAATCACCATTAATCACCAGAGGGTATTGTGATTTTATAGTGGTACCACCCCATTTTTAGGAAACCTCCACATGGCATTTCAAAGCCAGTGGTTTCATGGCATTTCATGGGCAAGGCCTCGTAGGGAACCTTGGTTTACCAACACGGAGTGGTTCTTTCAATAGGACAATCATCATGAATTGACTAGGTTAACCTTGGATGGGTACTGAAAAATCCTTTAGTCTTTTGAAATCAATGGGATTATCTACTGGCCGGCTAAGTTTTTTTTGTAGAGTAATTATCTAGGATTGGCAATGTTGATAGCATGGGATAGCCAATTGTGCATATGTTTTTTTTGACGAACCCCAATTGGTGAAACCTGGGAGAGTTTGAAGGTCCTGGATCCCTGCAGGGTAGATGGGTGTGTGGTGGTAAACCCAAATGCCATTTTCACCATGGGATTTATTGGGTAATGCATCTTTTGGGTACAGGATGGGGCCCCCCAGTGATGTTTGTGGGTTTATAAACCATATCAAAACTCCTATTAACTATAGTTATATCTACCATAAAGTCACTTATAAGGCAACTGAACGCTATCGACTGGGGGCCCCATCTTGTATGTGTTTACTAGTTCTATTGGCAACAAATCATTCTTTTCTTAGTATTGGATCCAGCGGATCTACCGGATCTTGGGATGTTGAGCTCATGACAGGGATGTTGAGCTTGGTGAATGGGATGATCTTTACATATCTTTACCTCATGAAACAGTAAGAAATATGTGAAACATGTCCCAACTAGCTGCTGCTTAGTGGTGACTGGAACCATGGAATTTTTATGACTTTCCCAGAAGCAGTTGGGAATGTCAAACTCATACTTTTCAGAGGGGTATGTATACCACCAACCAGGTTTTATATGTCCCTTAGCTGCAATGATGATCCCAATTGACGATGATGGTATTTTGCAGCTTGTGTTACCCTCTGGTAAACTAACATAACTATGGAAAATCACCATTTTTCGTGGGAAAATCCACTATTTCTATGGCCATTTTCCATAGCAAACTGTTAGTTCACCAGAGGGTACCCTCATTCACCGGCTTTTTTTCGCTGGTTTCAGGTTGGTATGATGAGAGGCAATGTCACTGGAACGAGTACAACTTCAAGATTTGCCACTTGGTTTGGTCTGATCTTTGGAACTGGTTGAACAACAAAAGGAGAGACTTAGTGACTTGGCCAACAAAAAACTAGGATTCGAACCTCAACATTAGGCAAATCTCCAGTTCTGGGTTCTTACAAGCCTATCCTTTTAAAGTGAGGTGAACATGAAACAGTCCTTGGATACACGGATACAAACAATATATTGAGAATTGTTGACAGAGCAGAGCATCAGAATTTTTGGGGATAGATCAATATGTATTTATATTTTTTGTAAATATATATATTACATATACATATATACATATGTATGTATACATATATACATATGTATGTATACATATATACATATATGTATGTATACATATATACATATGTATGTATACATATATACTGTTTGATGCTTTGGAACATGAATATTATTTTTCCCATTCAGTTGGGAATGTCATCATCCCAACTGACAAACTCCATTTTTGGAAAATGTTGGGGGATGAACCTCCATAGCTATGCCTTCGCTGGATCCAGTTGCACCTTCTCGGAAGCGCTTCGGATGGTTCGGATCCAGCAGCGATTGCCATTGGTGTAGGAACACAACAGAAGACATGGTCTCTCTTTAAGGGAATGAGGATACAGGGTGGGGCCCCAGTTCGGAATCGCTAAGTTGGTGCGTTTATAACTATGTTCTAACAATAGTGTATGATACGCACTTATAGCTATATTTAGATGGGGTTATAAACCAACTTATAACTGGGGGGCCCCATCCTGTAGGTTATTATGGGGATTATGGTATACACCAAAAACTATGGAAAATCACCACTTTTAGTAGGTAAATCAACTATAAAATGACCATTTTCAATAGCCATGTTAGTTTCCCGGAGGGTATACTATCGGATAATAGGGACAACTATAAACCAACCAGTATAATGTGGAAGTTTCCTAAAATGGGGTTACCACAAAATTGATGGTTTATACTGGAAAATTCGATTAAAATTGATGATTTCGGGGTACCTACATTTTTAGGAAACCTCCGTGTACACACAATTTATATATATATATATTATTATTGTATATTATGATCATACTGTTCTTACCAGATTTTCATTTACATACCATCCCCCACAACCAATATAAAAGGGTATGAAGATCTACTGGGTCAATATTGGTTCGATACGAACTAGTACATTAATCTTTTGCTACCAATGGTAAAATGTATTAGCCAGCTGAAAATTAGATTTTTTGAGAGGTATCTAAGATTCACCATGTATACACATACTATAGACTATAGATAATTATATAGAGTTCTATATCATATTTTTCCCGAATTTGAGACACATACCATCCCCACAACTACTCAACGGGAACTTCAGGACCCAATACATGGAGCTACGTAAACATACCATATTTTTGGCCATATGTGTATTTTTGGTTGGGATATTCCCTGACATTTAGGCCTGAAAAATAGGCCTTATACAGGCCTGATATGGTAGGTACCTCCAATCAATCGGTTCAACGCTTGGCCATCATCACGCGGCCAAGATCTACTTGAAGGATCTACTTGGCCCAAGACGCACCTAAGAGTCAGGGTTATCAACACAAACACACATTATATATATATTATATTATGAGGGTTAATTTTATTGAAATCCTCAATTTTTATCATGGTCAACTTTCATGATTTTTCCAGAATTGTTGATTACCTTCTGGTAAACTTACAAAAACTATGGAAAATCACTAGCTATTAATAGGTAAATCAACGAACTAAATTGGCCATTTTCTATAGCTATGTAACAAATTACCACAGGGTAAATTATATTATATTAAATTATATTATATTATATTATATTATATGTGGTTAACACAATAATAAACCACCCCATTGTTGATGGTTTATACCACCCATTGATGGTGATTTTGGGGATGGTTTATTATTGTTTTAACCACATTATACCTGGGTTTGTTTAAGGTGATTTTTTTACTTTCCCAGTGGAAAATCCACCATTTGGGGAATCTATAGTGATTTTGTTTGTTTCTTTGGGGCTCCTTTAAGCAAATGCAAGCATATATACACAGATTATACGATGTCTCCTTTGTTGTTTTTGAAACCTATATCATCTTACCAAACAAAATAGTATGTATATGTTATAGTATAAACCGTATATATATATATATATCATTGTTGGTTTATTGAATCGAATATACAGAGTATATATATATATACATATCATTCCTGGTTTAGTGGTCAATATCCAGATTTTCGACTATCCATTCTATGGGGGTTCCTAAAATAGGGGTACCCAAAATCCCCCAAAGTTAGACTAGTTTTTGTAGCTTTAGTATTGAAACCCCTATGTTAATAAACACACCTATATGTAATAATGATAAAAGAAATAAAAATAATAGTAATAATCAAATAGTAAGAATAATATATAATGTTTAATTTATACAATATTTATATTTTATTTTATTTTATTATATTGATATTTTATTATATTATACTGTATTATACTATATTGTATATTATTCATAATATGGTCATTATATTATAATATATTATATCATGTTATATTTATCGTCTTATATATTATATGTTATTTAATTTTATTATATTATTTTTTGGTTTTTATTTTTTAAAAGTTTTTATTGTATTATATCATGATGAGCTATTGTATTTTTTTAAATATTTTGTATTTATTATATATTGTATATTTTGAATACATATATAGTGTTAATATCATAGATATATATATATATATATGTTAGTAACTATAAACCCATAATCATCAACCATCATGGCATCAGGCCTCAAAGGCGGGACAGAAACCTTGGAGAACTTTGCTTAATTGCAGTACGATGGGGTGAAGGGGATGAAATAGTGATAGATTACTTGATGTCTATGGCCAAAAATATGGTACTAACGTACCTCCATTTTAGGATCCTGAAATTCCCATTGATGTAACGAGTCTACTTAGTTACATCAATGGGAATTTCAGGATCCTAAAATGGAGGTACTGTACCATATAAGGCCATATTTTCTGGGGATATTCCCTTACATAGGCCTTACATAGGCCTTATATATGGTAGGTACCTCCAATTTAGGGTTCCTCAGGTGGCCAGTGACAGTTCTTGTATGTCACGTATCAGATAATAACCATAAGAGGTGGATATAATGTCTCATATTACCTATTTCATTAATCAAGTGTCTATATGTTGTTACCAAGCATAAAGAACCTTTTTTTGGGGGGGATGTCTACAAAGCCACTTTAGATCAATGGCCATTTCAGGAACCTAAATTGGAGGTAGCTACCATATATAAGGCCTATGTAAGGGAATATCCCCAGAAAATATGGCCTTATATGGTACAGTACCTCCATTTTAGGATCCTGAGATTCCCATTGATTAGATGTGCGTCCCAGTGATTTCTTGATGGTTTTTTGACTCTTTTGAGTGGGAGATACACCGCGCGTTTGGAATACTCCAGTGTTACCCTCTGCTAAACATACAAAAAGCTATGGAAGCCATGGCCCATAGAAATAGTTGATTTACCCATTAATAGCATGGTGATTTTCCATAGTTGTTTGTATGTTTACCAGAGGGTATCCATGGCTTTCCATCGGTCGATTCCGTGTAGACGTCATCCGGAGGCAGCAAATCGGGTGCGGAGGCCAAGGCTACGGTGGTCGCAGCGAATGCGGAGTGCGCTGACCCTTGGATTTCTCAGAAATCTCCAGGCTTTTATGAAGGACTTGAGTAGTGTTAAGTGTAACAATGGGCTATCAAACCAAAGATGTTTAATGATGGTGGACATACCCTCTGGTTATGTCAAAATAGCTATTGAAAACGGCCATTTAGAGTGAGTTTTCCCATTAAGAATGGTGATTTTCAACAGCTATGTTAGTTTACCAGAGGGTGTTAAGTGTAATGTCAACCTTGGATTAATAAACCCCAAACGGCTTTTCAATTGGGAGGGTACCATTTAAGTATCAGATGAAATGATTTTTGGAGGAGTAGCCCCCTAATTAGTAAACCATGGTTTATTAATCCGGGATTGACATTAACAATGGACTATCAAACCAAACATGTTTAATGATGTTTGGTGGACATATCTGGGATGTGTTTGCATTAGTAGTTGGTGGTGGTGAAGATATACATTATAGAATTATAGCCGTCTCGCAAGGAGCAAGGGGAATAATCCTCAAATTTTGCAACACATCACAGCACATCCTAGTCGTGGTCCAGCTGCATGTGCATCCCAGTGGATCGAAGTAGATCAAAAGTCATCCGTCATAGTTCAGTCATTTTTTTTGGGACCCCAGTTGTATCTCGCTACTGATACTATATCTTATAATGTCAACCCTGGATTAATAAACCCCAAACAGCTGTTTGATTGGGAGGGTACCATAAAAAGGTATCAAATCATGACTATTGGGGGAGTACCCCCCCTAATATTCATAAACCATGGTTTAGCAAAATCCGGGGTTGACATTACAAAGTACTTGGAGGATCATCGCTGGTGAAGAACCAGCACGTCGCAGCTCCAGGATGCAAAAATCTGTCATGGGAAATCTACTTGGGGAATCGGCAAAAAGCGCCTAGTAGGGAAGAGTTTTCATAGATTTTTTGCGGGGTCCTTAACCTTACTGGTGCGTGCTAAACGTAGGGAATGGATGGGTTGCTGAGGGTTGCTGGGATGATTATTGATAGTTAGCCAGTGGATCATTCCCGAAAATTCCTTCGTAAAACGCACCAGTAAGTAAATTAACTTAAGCGAATCCAAGTTTTTTCGGTTTGTGTTTCCATTAGTAGATGATTTTCCCACTGCGAATCCCAGCATGGGATGGAGATTTCCCAGCCGTGTTTAGTATAAAGCTGCTAGGATGCAGCCCCAAGGACTGCCAAACTGCTCGTTGTGAGTGGTCATGTGCCATGGCGGCCATGATGGCGGCCAGGGTCTGCCATGGATGTGCAACTGGGGAGAACTTCCACACGAATAAAAGGCCACCTCCAGGAGGATTTCATCCAATGTTCATGTTGTTCGAACTTTAGTGATCCGGGCAACTGTAAAGCAAACATACTGAAAACTGCTTGGTGGTGACTGGAGCCATGGAATTTTATGACTTTCCATTTATCGGGAATGTCATAATCCCAACTGACTTGCACTCCATCATGTTTCAGAGGGGTAGGGCGAAAAACCACCAACCAGAGAAGGGTGAACATCAGAACATCAAAAATAAACTGTCCCAACTGTCCGACGTGAAAGTTCTTGGGGAACTAAGCCTGGACCTGGCTAGACAGAATCAAGCCATCAACCCATGAATTTGATTGGGATTGAATGGGATATTACATGGGGATATACTAGCTGGTTGGTGGTTTGGAACATTTTTTATTTTCCATAATATGGGATGTCATCCTTCCCATTGACTGTCAAACTTTTCAGAGGGGTTGAAACCACCAACCAGCTAGGGGGTTACAGCTATAATTATTTTTGTGGGATGATGACTACTTGGTTTTTGGATGGGACTTTTTGGTGATCCACATAATCCACATCAAACATCTACATCTCAGCAATGACCAGCTACAAAGTGGGCCGCCAGGAGGCAAGTTGGTAAACGAAACTAGGCTAACAAATAGGTTTGCGATGGATATAAAAATGTGTATATATATATATACACAACATAACCATATTACACTCAAAGAACAAATTGTAAAGTTCCACTAAGATCGTGATAATCATTGATAATCACTGTTCTATCTTAGAGATGTTTGTTTACAGTATATATTGTTTTTGCTGGGTTATTTTAAAGGTAGAAACATATATGGCTCTTTCAATCGATAAAGCCACCATGGACATGGTGAAGCCTATGAACAACAAGTTCTGTGGCTTCTAGGGGCTTCCCATAGCTAGGGATATCCCATGACTGGGTTGCAATATGTTATAATGGTATAGTATAGTTATATATCCACTTATATTCTAAATGGAATTGCATTCGCAAGTAAGCATTGCGATTCCTTTTGTATCCAAATCATATCTGATTAGAATGTAAACCAACCAGGGTTTTATTGGCGGCCTGCCTGTGTTTGCACAGATATCCGAATATATTCACATCTGATGTACCACAAAATCCACCTGTACATATGATTGGTTAAATCCACACGTTATGCATGGTTCTTGGTTATAGATTAAAGATTCTAATTCTCATGGCCAATTGTTGATGTGCCGCTGCTATAAAATATTTTTTAAAGGTCTCAGATGTTACATTGTTTTATCTAATTGCCAAAATTAGATAGTTTAGATGTTTAGATCCTCAGCCACATTCTCATCAACGGTATTAGATGGTTTGGCTTAATTCCCCATAGTAGTCATTCTATGGTGGATGGCTGCAAAACCCTGCACCAGTTGGTAAATCGTTTTTCCCAGTATAATCCCATGACATTTACAGTGTTTCATACAAGGTGGTGACTCTCCCAGTTAGAAATGGGTTATAATCCCATGAACTATAGATATATCACATTATATAACCCTGCATGGTGGTTTCTCAAACATGTTTTATTTTCCATAATATATGGGATGTCATCCTTCCCATCGACTTTCATATTTTTCAGAGGGGTTCAAACCACCAACCCGAACCTATAAACCATAGTTATTGGACAAACATTTGCACCAACCAATCGCGATTTAGCGAACACAGAGGCATCACCCTGTAGCTTTTCAGTTCGTTCCCCTGGTGCAGGATTTCGCATCCACAGCACCCAGAAGATGGGTTTTCTCATCTACCCTCTGGTAATTTGTTACACTTTGCTATTGAAAATGGTAATAGAAATAGTTGATTTACCCTTATCAAAAATGGTGGATCTTTCCAGTTCGTTTTTTGGGACTGTTTACCAGAGGGTAACCATACAATGTGGCCCCCCCCCAGTGATGTTTGTTGGTTTAGATTCGCCCCAATAACTAGTTCGTTATAAGTACCATTAAAACCAGTTCGTGAGTTATTGGAGTGATTAGTGCACCAACTTGTACCATAAACCATAGTGAAATTGGAGTGATTAGTGCACCAACTTTTCACGCGATTTCGTTAGGCCGGGGGCCTCACGACTTGTAGGTGTTTTGTTTCAGACCCGCAACGCGGTTCAATGGTCCAAGTCCACCATTGGTCAAAATCCCAAAAATGTGTTGTTAAAAAAGACACAAAGACCATGTTGGGAAAATATCATTGATTATTCAACATGCTTGGTGTTGAAAATGAAAAAACATGTGTTGCATACGTTAAATTCACAGACCAAAAGCATTTAATGTGTACACCAACTTGGCAAAATACAAGGCAACACCTTGTATTTCTGGTTACCCCAAAAGACACCGTTTCATATGATAGCAACTCCCGAAAAGAGGCCGAAAAGTCTGGCTTATCCGGATATTATAGATGATATTTACATACCCAGATGCTCTGTGCTGGACTTTTTCCCTACATTTGGACCATTTTTGGGGTAAATGTGGGTGAATATTCCATACATGGAGCATCTGGGATATATTTACCTCATATTTCCAGGAAATTCCAGTTGTTTAGGCATCTTGGGGGTGCCTTTTTATAGCAGTGATACCTGAAAACATTGGTGAGGCTATGACCACACCTGTAGCGAGCTGATGGTGATTATGCCATGGGATAGGAGCGCCTGAAACGGACGGAAACTGGCAGCTACATGGGAAGGGGAAAACATGAACATGTGGGAAACATGTGGGGACATGTGGGGAAAATATGGGAAAATGGGATGGTATTCATCGATAATCACGCATCATTTGTATCAATGGCCATTTCAGGAACCTAAATGTGAGGTACCTACCATATGTAAGGCCTATGTAAGGGAATATCCCCACAAAATATGGCCTTATAAGGTACAGTACCTCCATTTTAGGATCCTGAATTTCCCGTTGATTTATAGGGATGATGCATGATTATCGATGAATATCAATGAATGGTGTTTAGATTACTGTCACTACTATCACTGGTGGGTTTTATCATGTTTTATCCATTCACAATGACTTGAACATGGTTATCCACTAACTAACTTAATCCCCAACATGTACCCTCTGGTAATTTAACATAGCTATGGAAAATCACCATTTTCAATGGGAAAATCCACTATAAATGGTGATTTCCAATAGCTATGTTAAATTACCAGAGGGTAATCTAAGCATGGATTTGCCCTTTGGTAATCAAACATGGCAATGGAAAGTCCCACATTTGTAGATGATTTTCCTAGCCATTTGTAGCTTGATTTTCATCGGAAATGTCCCAGCCATGTTTCATCACTGGTTGGTGGTGACTGGAACCATGGTGACTATTTTTCATGACTGGAACCAGAAACAGTTGGGATGAATGGATTATAGTGGTTGTTCATAGATTCTCATGGATTTTTCCAGAAACAGTTGGGAATGTCATCATCCCAACTGACTTTCACTCCATTATTTTTTTCGGGGTAGATAGGTTGAAACCACCAACCAGATCCACATCATCCATGGTAGCTGGGTATGTCCCATGTCTGATTGGTAGATGCCGACTCATCGCGGTTACTGCCCGCCCTGGCTTCCATCATTGACACCATCCCATGAACCAACCGTGACCGGGGGAAACTGCGAAACATCTCCCTAAATCTACGCGGAAAACCGTCATAAAATCTCTATGGCTCCAGGATGGTGCAAAAAACATATGGTATTATTGCTGGTTTGCGGTGACTGGAACCATTGTTTTTTTTATATGACTTTTCATATATTAATAAATGTCAATCACCCCAACTGACGAAGTCATATTTTTCAGAGGGGTTGAAACGACCAACCAGTATTGGGTTTACCACATTCATATTAGTAAAGCAAATAGTACACCCCCCCATTTTACCATTTCTATGGTTTCTGTGAAGCATCAATCCATATGGATGCTCTGTGACATTGAATTATTAACATTATATGGGTTTGTCTGAAAACAGGGTATACCCACAAATAGCAAATTCATGGGGAAAGCGTTGATAACTCATTGGAACTGGAGGTTTGTTTTTTTAGACAAACTCATGGTTATGGATCAATACCTATAGATGCGCTGGTGCTTAGGAGATGTACACCCATAAATCCCGCAAGGTGGTGCTCCCCCAGTTATAAACGGATCATAATCCCATTAATCATAGACATATCACCAACAAAAACCATAGTGAAATTGGACTAACATTTGCACCTAACTTACTTAGTTAGCATAAATTAGCCATAAATCCCATGAAATCCCCATATGTTCCCATCGTTTTCCGCATCTTTCACCAACCAACTTAGCTCAGCTCCGAAAATGGGCACCGTTTTATCCAGCGCGATTTTGATGTGACCAGATCGACGGGGATTCCTGGTGCAGGATGGGCCCGGTGGAACAATGTGGCGGCTGTCCGGACGTGGCAAGGTGCCATCCGGGCGCGGAGTGTGACCTGGCGGACCTGGCTATCCAGCCTGGGAAAAGCGTGGGGAAAGCGTGGGAAGATGGTACCCTCTGGTGATTTTTCACAGCTATGGATGCCATGGAAACCATAGAAATCGAAGATTTATATAATGATTAGCTATTAAAAATGGTACGTTTCCATAGCTAGGCAGCTAGGTTAAGTAGCCAAAGGATCCATGTAATTTAACCAACCATACTTTGGTGGTTTGGTATGTTTTGAACTGAGGCACCAGTGACTAGATAGGTGTATCTGAAAATTTAGGGCAAACACCCATTTCATCCTCTGGTGATGACAGTAATTTTCCTTATCATGTAATGGTCATGTTGGTGCTATACAACATTTAAACACCGCCGGAAACCATGGTTTATTAGGAGATTTACACATATTTGGGACCATTTAAGAGGGTGTTGAAAACTAGAGGGTCGGATTATTCACTAATATTTACTGTATCAGCCAGCTACGAAAGTAAGTTTCGGCGAGGTATCTCAAAGAGGCCATGATATCAATAGTTTTCCATAGTTTTCCGTAAGGAATCCGACATTCATGGCCCGGGCCCGCGCATTCTGGAACAGTCCTACCACTCTGAACTTGACAGTGGATCATTTGGTTTACGATGACACCCCTAACGTTGGTTGTTTGTAGAATCACTTCTTGGCTGCTGCTTTTGTTTCTGTTCCTTGGGAATGGCTTTCAGACAGGCCCCCATTGCCATACGTTCCTGGAAATTGTCTACAGCAGTGCACGTTGACCGCTTTAACTAGTTACTAGGTCATTAGATGGGCGCTTTAATCCTTTAGTCTTTTTGTATCAGTGGGATTATCTGCGTTCACCAGCTAAGATCGTTTTTGCAGGTTATCTAAGATTGGCCCTGGTTATTTCTAACTTGTATAATCATTGTTAACCGAGTTATTTGCGCCAACTTAGCTTACTAGGAGGCCCCACCTTGTGCTTTCAGTTCGGTCATGGGATCGGTACAACCTTTCATGACCTCAAACTCTCCATATATAACGTTTGGGATTTAAATATTGATTTATGATGAACTGATCTACATGAATTAGCAAATTAGTATCTTATACATCTTATACACATTAGTATCTTATACGCATGGACCATAATAGATGTTGAATTTATCAGAATGAATATCAACTAATCTATGTCAACATCACTCAGTTTAGGCCACCATAGCGCCATTTTGTTGCTGGCCTGGCTGAGGTTTCATTTCAGACGTGGTGGCATATACCCAAGATGACCTCAATGACTGGGAACAGTCCCTCAGGCGAAATGAAGAGCCTGCCAGTGCGTGGTTGGTTCACTGAAGATGGTGATGACATGAACATATCATCGGATATATCAATGTTAATATATATATATATACTGATTCCCAGAAAGTCTTGGGACAAGGTTAACCCACGACGTTTGGGAGAGACAGGGTCTACCTACGACGCTGGTGGTTCACGCTTGGTCACGCTCGATCACGGTCTTTTCTTCCCTGTGCTTGGCTTGTTTGTTCAGCACTTTTGTGCGCCAAGCTAGTGAGACAAGGCGAAGGTTGGCCCGTCGAAGCACTGACTTTTCCAGCGTTCGCCGATGCGACTTCCGAGAAACCAACTTGCACCACCGCATCATATCCTCATCCACAAAGCAATGAAAGAATCGTGGATTGAGTCCTCAGATCGATATATATAGGTGAGGAAACTGGGAAAGTCTAAGTCATGCGGGGAAAGTGGGAAGATTAACTGTTGATTGGCCCTGGTGGTTCTCTGGGAGCAACCCTGCTACATGTACCAAGGGTTCAACCTGTTCACGTGCAATTCTGTTAATGTAAGATAAACATGCCCATCATAAGTGCTTGTACATGTTTAGCTGTACATGCATGTACATGCATATCACCAAAGCCAAGCTGCGAAGCTTCAGAACATCAGTGATGAGCACGTGATGGAACACCTTAGGCATTGAGCAGGTTCGCAGGCAGTATATGTATATGCCACAAGCACACCACAAGCCGTATCATGCCATCCAGCAGCAAACATGATCGCACCATTGCCATAAGCACCAGACGTGCATCTTCGGCTTGCAAACCCACTGAAGAATGCGTCGCCTAGCAACGCATATCAGCACATGTTTTGCTGCAGAACACGTTGTTCCATACATTTGCACGCTTCTTGCTACATACTACTTCCAACCTGCCTCGATGCAATCAACGACAGCTTGACATGGTGACGCAAGAATTGCATCCCTGCTGCGTAGATCTCACCGGCATCGTGTGTTGACCTTTGTTTGCTGGAAGTTGGCTTTCATACATGTGCACATGATTCCCTTAACCTTTAATTTCCCTTTTTCGAGGGAAGGCCGCAAATTTCTTTCTTTCTGCATATAAATGCCAGGTGGCAAGATTCGTCCACATCCTTCTGTCAGGCAGCAATATCGGCAAATCCCATTCCTCACTGCGAAAGACACCCTTGATGTAGAATCTTAGGAAGAAAATATGCAAATAGCTTCCTGACATTACCCGACCAGTAAAAACACATTGTTGCACATGTTAAACCAAGAAGTTTTGCCTTCTTGTCCAAGCATCAAAGCTAACTTTTGGTGAAGCAATCGCTCATCAGTTGGAAAAATACAATTTCCACTTGCCACTTCGGGTTCCAACCACTTGCCAAATATACGGTCTGGGCTGGCTGGAAACGACTTCTCGTCAGCATGTGTGGCACAATCCAACAGCCACTGAGAAATGACCCTGGAGTTGAAAGCTTTGCACGTCATATAATCCCCGTGCACCTTTTTGGTCACCTTACATGCCAATGATCGCAGTGCGAGAAGCTGTGCTGACGCGTGGCCACAAACTTATAACTTCAGTGTACATGCATGTCACATGTTGAGCTGTACGTGTGCACGTTTTTGATTAATTTAATGATCTCTGAAAGTGCCCAGTGACCAACCCAGGGGTGAAGCGACCCTGCCCAGCGTATACTCCATTAGCTTTGCACCAAGCCCGGTAGTCGTGCCATGCATCCATCAAGAGGGCTTTCAAGTCAGATGTGGGATCTCCGAAGAATCCATGTTCAATCAGGGCCGTCCTGAGATGTTAATGTGTCAATGTGAAAAAACGGTTTCGTACTCTTTTGCGCACTACTCATGTAAAAAAAATAACATTTCCCAAGTGCAGCTGATGCTCAGAGTGCCTCCATTACATGTCCACAGCAGCCCCAGGTTCAGGCAATGCATCGTACATGCTTTGATCAAAGATATGTCCCAGTGCTTCACTCCCAGAAGCGGACCTCATCTGACTTGAAGGCACCATGATGGAAACATAGCTCACACGTTGAATATGGCTTTTGCACAAAGCGCACTTGCTACCAAATATTGCGCCATCATTAATACTCGTTACCTAGAGCTTCACAAAGCAAAGAAGTTATCTAGTCAAAGCCGTGTCAAAGCTTAGTGACACGGTAAATCCGGCAGCTCCTCAATGATGAATGCCACGTTGCTGCGCTCTGTTTGCAACCAGCCAGGATTGTCCGAAAAATCTGTATACAAATAGTTCGGATCTACAGTGGAGGCGTGGCATTTGAAGCAGGGGCAAAGAGAATTCCAATGCGCTTTGTGCTGCCACAATTTTCGATGGAACTCTTGATCTCCTCGAAATTCTGCAACTACAAAGCGTTCCCCATTGGGGCATAGTTTCTCTCCAAGCGATCCAACACCATCAAAGGCGAGGTTCAATGACCAAGCAATTCTCTGCAGCAATGGACGCAGGGTTAACGGTCCATCTATCAATTCACTTCGCAAAGTGAACAGAGGATATCGTGACAATCTCACAGATTTCGGTCTGTAGACGATGATATTCATGTGCACGTACAATACCTTCATGGGGCTGTGCAAATTCTCCGAGGTGTTGGCTTCATCCCCATATATCCCAATCCTTAGGGTTGGATGCAGGGCTTGTAGATTACAAAAAATTGCGCAGGGTTCACATCACCTGTTTGAGGTTTCTGGCCAGCAGAAAAACATCCAAAACTTGAATATGAAAACTAACGACCAGCAACGGGATCAAAGTCTCATCATTCACTGAGAGGGCCCATCGGTCGTTTACAGATTTGAGGTGGCGCCAATACCTCTTGAGTGATTCAGTTGGAATCTTCATCCCGGAGCGAAACAGGTGTTGCAAAATGTCATGAGGATCAAACATAGGCACAGCCATCGAAACTGTGGTGCCATCATCCCTTGATGAAGAAACTTCGCACTGCACTTCCACAGGTTCCTTCAGGGAAGAACTGCATCAGGCATCTGCCTCTTGTTACTATTAAAACTTTTATGTCGGGCAAAAATATGCGCAGCCCCGTCCAGAGGAAGTCGAACATTGCGAAAAAAATCCCGCGTGGGATTCCAAGAACTATAGCTCCCCAGCTTGGCTGACTGAGAGGCCATGCCCCCGGCCCTCGCTCTCCTGCGAGCAGTGCAAATTAGAAAACAATGGGGTAAATGTTTACCGCGCAGAGTGGGTTAACCTTGTTGCCTGGTAATGCTAAGCTTGGCGTTTTTTAAAAAGGGGGGTTGCTTGGAGGTTATTTGAGACGTGTTTCTTTTTTTGGCTTATCATAGGGTCCCGATACAACTAATGGTGATCAACCAAACTTTTCATGACATGCATGTAGTTTTAGTTTGAATCATGGCATACATGCATGTGGGATTTTTGATGAATCTTTAATTTGACATTTGGGCCAACCCAAACTTCAAACTTATGACACGCATGTAGTCTTAATTTGAAACAGGACACATGCATGTAGGATTTTTGATGAATCTTTAACTTGAGGCTTTAACTTGAGGCTGTGGGGGCCAACCAAAACTTCCAACTTGGATGACGCACATTATAGTCTTAATTTGAAACAGGACACATGCATGTAGGAATTTTGATGAATCTTTAACTTGACGTTGTGGGGGCCAACCAAAACTTCCAACTTGGATGACGTGCATGCAGTCTCAATTTGAAACATGACACATGCATGTAGGAATTTTGATTGATCCTGTTGTGGCACATACTAGACTTACTAGGCTCCTCGACTTGGCTCGAAAATGTTGCCATCACGGAAGCCACTGATGATGCCTGAGATGCACATTGATGTCACTGTTGCTTGGCTCAACTTGGCGCACGGGTGCATAAAGTCTTACCAGCATAAATAACAATCCAAGTTTCTCCGGAGGCAAGCTTGTCCACTGCATCCCGCACTGTGGGGGCATCAGCGAAGTCATCGATCTCGGATTTCAACTTTTTGGCACCTGCGTAGGGGAGTGGTGATATACATAATATTATGATATATATATATATATGAATGAAGGGTGCTGTACTATCACTGTTGGGAACGAATGATCCATGTTAAAGCAGGTTGCCACGTCATGCTTTGAAGGCAAATTGACATGTTCATGTATGTCTCAGCGCATTTTTCCATGTGCTATCGGCCGTCTCAGCTACAGTATTGATTTGGCCTAATTGGCCAAAAAGTGGCTGCAAGGCATGTAGGCCATTTTTGCCCCAAGGCGCTCACGCCGTTCAACCACACCCTAATATCTTAAATGAAGATATAGGCCGTAGCCCAAGCATGCCCAGGATATCCCAGGATCAACATGGATCTACATGAAAAATAAGATCAGGTTGACATGATTATACATGCTATGTTTAGATTTTAAATGTTCTTACCCTGGGCCTCCTAGGATTGTCAAAAGTCTACATGTGAACCAACATCACAGGTACTGCCACATCCTGTTGGATCATTTCCCTTCAGCTTTTAGCTGGTTTCAATTTCTTCACAGGCTGCATGGCCATGTCAAAGTCAGTTGCAGCCCGCTTCAACTGGACGGTCGCTTCTACGATCTCGCCTTCCTGCTCAGGTTGCAGGCTCCATGTGTGACAAGCAGTGTCAAGGACAGGCTTGTTGGGGGCCAGGCACATGCATGTTGTATGAAACTTTGACTAACATGCATGAAAAAGTAAGCATGCTAGTTTAGAGTTGGTGGCCATCAGGCTAAGATCATGCCTTCATCTCATCCATAATGTCACGTAGGCTATCTCGAGCAGAAGTCAATGCACTGATCTTGTCTTCGACATCTTGCTTGATTGCTTCTCGGTACTTCTCAGTCCTGGCAGTGTTAACATTATTTGTATACTGTCTACAAACTCTTGAGGTTCGATGTTTGATCGCTTTGCATATTATATAAGTGCAATTACCATGTTCACACAACTGCATGAACTAGGGCCAGGACGCATGCTGCAGATTTGGCTTCAAATTCTTCCACGCAGAGAGCTTTGTAGCCACCGAGGTAATGGCCTCGTGTGGGGTAAAGAACACACATTAATATTTTTGTTTAACATGGGCACACCCTGAAGCTGGAATGGGCAAAAAAGTGGCGAGCCTTCTTTGCATCATTGGCTTCCTTCTTACTTTGTGCCTTGGCTTCCCGTTCTTTCTTTTCTTCTTCTGTTTCTTCTTATCCTTCGTTTTCTTCTCCTTCTTGCTCTTGGCCTTGCGACGCGGCTTTTCGCTTTTGGTCTTCTTCTGTTTCGACTTAGCATCTCGCTTGCGCTTCGAAGTCTTCTTTTTGCTTTCCTGAGGCATCTGCAATTTGGGATTTCAAGAATATGTACATCGACAATGATAACCTTGATTTTTTTACTAGCCTTGAAACAAGCAATCCAGTTTTTCACATGAATGGGGATCTAAATTTATGGATATACATGTATATGGATATTTGAGGGTCTCGATATGTGCGAAATGTGGCTGTGTGGGCACCTTGCCACAGAACCTCCAAAGCCCAAACCCCGACCTTCTTGGATCCTTTCTTCTTTGGCTTGGCCTCGCTGCTTTCGGAGGAGCTCGACCTCGATGACGCTGACTTTGACGACGACGAGGAAGAGGACGATTCTTCCGCCGCCTCGTAGAGGTAGTTCAGCGAAGTTTCGTGGCTGTCCGTTTCACAGTCGATGTCGAGGACCAGGTACTGAGTAAGTTCCTGTTTCATCACGAACATCAATGTGGGACCTGACACTAAGTTAAGGTACGTAGCTTACTACTAACCCTATATATGAGGGGGTTGAACGACTTGGACACTTTTTATTATTAATTAATAAATTAATATTATAATTATGCATGCGTAGTGGCACACTTAACACATTGTAGTCCTTCGAGTCCGGCGCATCCGGATGTGGTCGTACTTCTTTTGCTTTTAAATCGGCATCGCCGAGCTTTCTCTCAACGATGTCTTCGGCAGACTCCCCAAATTTGGTCACCAGCTCTTTGAAGGTGAGCCAAACCCTTTTGCCTTGCCTCTTTTTGCTGTGTTTATCTTTCAAGGTCATGTATAGCTTGCTCCTGGTCCAGTCACCCGCACAATCAGCCCATGCCTCGTACAAGACACTGTTCAGGGTGTTGCCTTGGCCATGTGTGCACATGTAGGGCTCGCACTACAAACAATTTTAAAAATTATAGATAAGTCACTGCCCTTGGCTCGACTTGCCATCTTTCTGATCTCCGGTGGACAGTTGGGACCTTGGACATGCAAATGATCCATATCGATCGGTATGTGTGCATGTGCTTGTTAAAAAAATGGCATCTCTTAAGGTCAAGACTTTCATGGACACTGCGAAAGTACTTCATATAGCGGGCGTGAGCTTTCTTGTAGCGCTTGGTTTGTTTGTATGGAATGCCCGGCTCTTCCTGCACATGATCTGCGTGCCACTAAAATACAGTATTGACTACTAGTATATGCACCATGTACCATATATAAATATCTGTAAAATATATATGCTGCTGTGCCTCAACTTCAGCCAGTGAAGCCTGGCAGACTGGACATAGAAAGTTGATGTATTTCAGCATGTCCTCTTTCAAAGTACATGTAGGATCAGCAACATTTCGCCTGATCGTTGCCAGTTTGCTCATGGTTGGCCTCCGGCTTTGGTTCCTCCTGGGGGTAACGTCTTGCGCAGCACGGTAAAACATGTTTGACAATTGTGCAGAGCATGTCCAGCTTCATGTCTCTGTTTTCTTCCTGCATGTCATGTCGTCCCATAGTTAGATGTGAGCTCTACTATCGACGACTCCTATTAAGATGCACATCATTATTGATATTAAAAATAGTATTAAATATCTCGCGATTATCATATATATGTGATTCCAGCGGTGCCTTCTTCACATAGGCTTCCTGTTGAGGCTCCTGGACGTATAAGTCAAATGTTTCCCAGCCCTGTTCATTTTCGGTAAGGAAAAAACTACCCACTATTCTCATGTTCAAAATTAACATGCACTTAGACTTACATGGCCTTGCCTTCGATTCTGAGGCTGATGGTGGCTGCTTTGCTTTCTCCTGTCAAGTCGCATTGCACAGTTTTTGGCATGGAAAGTCATAGGCTGATCATGTCATGAGCCATGTGCTTTTAGGTGTCTGTCCTTGTCACCTTCAAGATCTTGAGTGTCCGCTCTTGCCCAAGTCTTGTCAACCCAATCTAGTGAAGTCAAGTCACTCATTTGACTATCGAAAGACTGGCCTCTTCTGTAATCGCCTTTCCAATAGTCGCCGCTCCAGTTTGAGTATCCCCAAGCTCCATAGTCGGTCCATTCCTCCCAGCTCCAAGGTGTCTGGTTCTTCCACCAATTTCCATGCTGCTCCTCATCCTTAGTCTCCTGTTCTTCAACGCCGGCTGCGCCAGCATCTTGATCATCCTTGCTAATACCCTCAAGCTTCTCCCGTGTGGTCCCATCCTCGAGCTTCTCCCCAATGGTCCCGTCGGGCTTGTCCCCTGTGGTCCCATCCTCTAGCTTCTCCTGTCTGGTCCCTGTGGTCCCATCGGGCTTCTCCCCTGTGGTCCCATTGGGCTCGGGCTTGTCCCCGGTCCCATCCTCGAGCTTCTCCTGTGTGGTCCCTGTGGTTCCATCCCCTGTGGTCCCATCGCACTTCTCTCCTGTGGTCGGATCGTTCGGCGGCTCCTCACTAATCCCACCGGTGCCTTTGGTCTCATTGGCCATTGGGGGTTCCTGAATGGTGTCAGGAAGGGTGGCTATTTGGGTATCTACCTCTGTGGAACTAGTCAAGGTGATGGCTTTGTCGTGAGAGCCGGTGCTTGTCCAAGTTCACACATGACACAGCATAGTGGTCAAAAGCATCAGCTGCGGACAACTGACCAGGTAGTGTAGCAGCCAGCTCAAGTTGTGTACCACTTCCAAGCTCATCAGTTGCGTTTGGTTTCTTATCCTTCTTGGCTTTCTTCTTAACCACCTTGATCACCACTTTCTTCTTCTTCTTCTTTTGACCTGGTGCCATGGGACGACAAATATTATCGGATATCCATATGGGCATATGGCATGTTAACGGCATGTTAAAGTCACATCATCTTGAAAACCGGCAAAACCTCAGCAGAAGTTCCAGAAAACAAAATTACATGTATGGAGAAGCCTCGCCTCCATCACCGCTAGGCCTTAGCTGTATGAACAAAACAAAACATATTAACATGAGCCCCTGTTCATGTGCAAATGAGCCACCAAACATATAACTTTATATTTGGCTTATTAATTTGGGCGAAATGTTCTTAAAGATTGTTGTTTGTATATTAACCCATCACATGGCTCACGATAGTTCCTGAGGATCTGTCCGCTGCACTCTAGCAGGGGAGGCAACAGGTTTGGCATGAGCTACCTTAACCCCACCAGACTTGTCCATGTCTGTGGCGGTTGCCCGGTTTTTCCCCGTTTGACGCACAAATGTGCTGCACCAGGAGCTCATCGCAAGTGGTACATGCTGAAAGTCAATAAGGCACGCTCTGATTGTGGCACATGGCTATATGCTCATCATTTGTTTTCCCAAATTTCTATGGTTTCATCATTTTCCCCCATTGCAGTTCGGTTGCGGTGCATGGGACAGTGCCACGCGCATATATTTCAAACTAATTATGGTTGATTTTCAGCTCAAGGAAACCCACAAACTATATAAATTCTAAATCTCATACTGGCTCACGCTGGCTCACGGTGGCTCACGGTGGCTCACGGTAGTAGACCCCGTCCCTAATAAGGTAGACCATGTCTTTGGGGTGTGGCTCACGGTCATCTCACGGTGGCTCACGGTCAGTCCCCCTGAGCTGAAAGAGCGGGTGAAAATCTAAATGAGACCTTGTTGTCTCCTGTGCTTCACAAACGTGTGAAGTTGCCGCAGTTCAGCCGGCTTCCAGGCTCCATTCATCGAAACCTCAGGGGCTTGGAGGCGTGGATATGGCATGAAATCTAGTTTTAAACTAAGTGTCTAGCTCGCACAGGAGATTGTTGGATCTTTGCCACTGACTTCTGCACAAAGTTCTTCATGAAATTGTTTTTTTGGACCTGGAAGATCACAATATCACACCAAAGATCGCCAAATACATGCTTTTGAACCTAGACTCAGGCAAAGACCATGAAAGGTTTGTGCAGTTTGAAGAGTCTTTGTGCGTACCCTCGAGGGTAAGCTGCTGATGCTTTCATCTTTGGCCCTCCCTGACTTACAGAACATGATAAAATTAGAGTAATGCCATGCTGAAATTTACATGGAAATGCTTCCTGAGTATATGACACTCTTTGTTTGCCACTTTTGCTGATGGTGCGACGCACCATGCCAGCACTGTTGAGCTTCGCCCGCTGCTTCCAGGTCAGCTTGCGAAACAGTCGATTGATATTTGGCCTGGGCACTGAGTTTGCACGGGCAATGGCTTGCTTTGGCAGGGTTTAACACTAAGTCCCCAGCATTGTCCCCCAGGCCACACTGGGCTTTGCGCAAGTGTGCCCCCAGCTTCCCATCCAACTCAGTTCGATGTAGCACTGTGCCATGTAAATTCCAACATGGATTCATGTTTGTATTAATGTGCCAAGTAACAAAAAAACACGCTCGTGGCAGTGCATCACATTGCGGCTGATGACGGCACACAGCATGTTCAGGGCCGGGAAAAAGCGCATACAGGAACTGCCGGGTTGTTCCAGTATCCAAAATGCACCACGGACACTGGCTACTAAAGCTAGTATCAGGCATCGACATAGCAGCCTCGGAATTCAAAGTGCATGCACGCATACACACTAGGCATGTTTTTGATGCTGGTAACATGGTGGTCGACAACGACGCGTTGTGACCAGGCACAAATTTCCAAGAGCCACATGAGGAACCGAAGTTTGACCATATGGTGCATCTTCACTTCGCCGCGCTGTGCCTTGATTTATAAAAACAAAGCTGGAGCACGGCGGCCCCATCACAAGGAGAGCGCCAGCTCTCAAACGAAGAGTGTAGCGCAAGGCCAAGGCAAACCCCATCCTTAGAGGTGACTATGCACATGACCCCATGACCCAAATTAATATCGGTAATATTTGGGGCCCCGACCCGCTTGACAAGTCAAATTCAGGTCGGTCTTCAAGGTCAAAGTGGGCCCTTAGGTGATTTTCAACATGATTGCAAAATTTGTGACCATAGCAATTGAGGAGCAAACGATTTCATGTTCTGAGAACCTCATGGTATTTACATTAAGCTCACACGACATAGAGAAATTTGGCTTGCCAAGGGCCCAGCTGAAATGATCATGGATGGCCCGTTTCCCTGAGAAAAGGTCGAAGCACCACAGATCCTGGCACGTGCTGATCTCCGATATGCTACATGTAAAGATAAACCAAAAGCAAACGGTGTTGACTTTTATTTATTTTTGAGGCACAGGCCCGTGCAGCATGAGGTGAACTGGGTGGCGTCATGTCCACAACTGCATCGGCAAGGTCAAGCCTCATGACTCATGTTTAAAAAAAAATATATATATATATGTGTGTGTGTGTCATGCTGATATGCTGATTTGATCTGGGGTGCCAGACACAATTTGTGGCCCTCCAAGGGCCAAAAAAAGCAAGGCACTGGCCCGGGACATGGCCAATGGTGACGGACGTTTAGGTGCCATTGTCGGCTCAGGTCACCTTCCACCAGTCCTTCTTCATCAGCGAGCTTGATCCAGGCAAGGTCTGGTGGGCAAGATGTGTGCAGGTCATGAAGGTTTCACTGTGGCCATCATGATGCTTTAAATGTTGATGCTCTTGCATGCCAGCGCTCCCCAACATTTCCACTCCCCGCGATGCTTCTGCCAACATCGAGCTACCCTAATCTGCACACATGCCACGTTTATGAAATTGTTCTTTAAAATGGCTTTTGGATAATATAGTACCCAGTAGCACATGTGCACCAAAAGCCGGTGGTCCTAAGTCTCGTCGTCTTTGGGCAAATCAGTCCAGTTGGCCAACGTCATTGCCGTCATCCACCTCAGCAGACATGTACTAAACCATACTAGTACTAGAACTTGCACCGCAGAGAAATGCCACACGTAGGACAAGCTGAAACATACATATGTGCCGACGCATCACTCATGCACAGAAGATTTTTTACACACTGTCCGCAGGCAATTTCGTGTCATCTACTCTACGTCACACTTCACATCCTCTGTGTCATTGTTATGATTCTCCCAGTTCTCCATCTCAACCTTTCTCTTGGCTGGCACCACATGTGGAGACACAGCAGCTGGTGGCCTGCGCATGCGAATCCATACCCACTTGTCGTTGAACGGGCATGGGAAGTTGCTGGTGTATTGGTCCAAAACGACACTGAATTTCTGGATGCATTCCTCGGGCTCTGGTTCATGCGCCTCAGGTTCTTTGCATTGGGAATCATCATCAGTCTTGTCACCCACCTTGTTGTCACTCTCCTCCCACGAGTTCCAAGACTGCCAAGACTTCCATGATTTCCATGAACATTGGCCATAACCCTTGTCTGACCAATTCTGATCATCCCACTTTTCCTCAGAATTCGTCCAATTGTTCCAGTTTGAGCTTGAACCGTAACTCCACTCTTTGTCATCTTCTTGAATGGGATGTGCATCTTGGCTACCCGGGGTCTTGAAGCCGTAGGCATCCTGTACATGTTGTGGAAGTTCTGTTGGTGGAGGTCCGGCAGGTTCTGGCACCTTCCGCTGGGCGGTGGCCACCATTGGCGTGGCATGTGGTTGGTACGCATGTGCAGCCTGTGCTGCCTCATCCTGTGCTGCCTGCGCTTGTGCTGGCTGTGCCTGCAGCACTGGCTGTGCCAGGATCGGCTGTGCAATCATCGGCTGTGCCATCATCGGCTGTGCCATCACCGGCTGTGCCATCATCGGCTGTGCCATCTGATGAGCTGCTGCGCCCATGATCATTTGCTGCTGCGCCAGCATCTGTGCATAGGTTGGATGCACAGGTGCGCCTGATTGCTGCAACATTTGCTGCTGCATCATCGTGTGCCATTTGTTGCTGCACTAGAACCTCAGCTGCCTGGATTTCACTGGAATTCACATAGTCTTGTGCATAGCCACCTTCTGGTCCACCCATGCCAGGTGTATTCATACTGTTCTGGGCAGGAATGCCAGCGCTCATTGGTGGTGCTTTGGGAGTAGTAGATAGATGTGGTTCTCTCGGAGGGCTTGGGGCCATATGCATCCTTGCAGCTCCAGACAAGGAAGGAACTGGCATGGCTTTCGGCCGGAGGGTAAAAATTTGGGCTTCCCCTTTTCTGTACATCACCCTGTCGGATCTTGGGCCTTCATGTTGAAGCCGTATTAAATATAGTCATGTGCATGAATATATATATATATATTAATATGTCTACTAGCTGCTGGTTGCATACATGTTGCTGGGGCCCCCCACGCTTCATTGATGGTTTCGAATTGGCTCCATGTCAGAGTCACTCCGCGCTTGACGTTGACCTGGCACAGCTTGTGTACTGCTATGACTGGAACTGAGACGAATAGACAGTTAAGAGCCTCATAGCCAATAGACTGGGCAAGCTTCGGATCCACATAGTTCACATAAAATGAACCAACCAGCCTACAGCGCACACACACACACATGTTAAGCATTGCAGGGTTACATGCGCTAGTGCCAGTTGTATAAGGGCAGCTAAGTAACAAAACTCCGATTGAAGACACATATCCCTTGTCGGCTCTCAATCCTTTGATCTCGTCCGAGGGCTTGACAGTCCATGACCTTATCAGCAGTTTTATAGGCTGTTTGAGTTGCTAGGTGTTGGAAACTGGGTAGCGAGCTGTGTTTTCTCAGTGATGGCTGGCTTGTCAAAGTGTGGCAGCTGGCTTGCAACTTCTGAGATCTTTGCCAGGTTGGAGTCGCGGGTCTGCAAAATCAAGGCAGACAGAAACGAGGCCAGATGGAAAACATGTAGCATGCTGGTCACCAAAACCTGCGCCTTAGAGACCCACAATTTTCTCTTCTTCCTTGGTGAATCTCCTTTGCTCTCCTACAGCAGGGCTGTAGCCTCCACGTGATTCATGCATGTAGGTACTAGTCGGGGCCTACATGCCATGGAAAGGGGACTGCCATGTAGAGGGGCTACATGGTTGCATGTAGGGAGACTATATGCCATGTAGGGGGGCTACATGCCATGGAGGGAAACTACATGCCATGTAGGGGGCTACATGCCATGTAGGGAGGCTACATGCCATGGAAGGAAACTACATGTCATGTAGGGGGCTACATGCCATGTAGAGACACTACATGCCATGTTAATATTAAGTTTAGGGGCTACATGAATTAATTGGGGCTACATGCCATGTAGCCCGACTACATGCCGTGTATTAAGGACTACATGCCACGTGAGGGACTACATGCCATGTTAATCTTAAGGACTACATGCCCTTTAGGGGCTACATGCATGGGGACTACATGCCATGTAGGGGGCTACATGCCATGTAGAGAGACTACATGCCGTGTATTAAGGACTACATGCCATGTGGAGGACTACATGTCATGTTAATATTAAGGACTACATGCCGTTTAGGGGCTACATGAAGGTGACTACATGCCGTTTAGGGGGACTACATGCCATGTAGGCTGACTACATGCCATGTAGGCGGATTACATGTGCCTTGTAGGCGGACTACATGCCAAGTAGGGGGACTACATGTCATGAGGGGGACTACATGCCGTGTATCTGGGTGAACTTGGCATGATTTGCCTACATGATGTGGCCATGTGGTCTACATGCCATGCTTTCGTGCCATGTTTACGGTACTGTAGGGCCACCCAGTCCTTCTTCGTCTCGCCGCTTGCTTGCTTGGGGTCGTCGTCCTTTTTGTGCGTCTGTTTACGCTTTGGCTTGCCATCATCCTTTCCTTTCTTGCTTCCAAGAGTCTCGGCTTCCTCCTTTGCTAGAGGTTGTTCGGGCTTGGAGCTTGCAGCAGGACTTGTGGTGGTCTCAGGTTCCTTTCTCTTCTTTTCTTGCGCCTGCCAGTCCGCAATCACTTGTGCCCTAGCTGCATCTCTTTGTACTTTCATTTTTTCTCGTTCAGCGTGTCGCCGTTGCAACTCTTGGTTCATTGCTCTGTTTTGAGCCTGGATCTCGTCGTACTCCTGGGCAGTCACACCTTCTTTTGCATTCCCATACTTGGAAGGGTCGTGCATAGCTCTGATGTGCTCCGGCATGCTGAAATCCAAATCGGGGACTTTGGGCACCTTTTCCTTAATCTCTTCAGAAAGGGTTCTCTTTCCACGGCCTTTGCCTTTACCGCGACCACGACCCTTGCCTCGTCCACGGGTCCTGCCACCTCCAACATTCTCGGTATCTTCAGCGTCCATGGCATCGCGTAGTTCCTCTTCCTCAGCGGCCAGCTCGGGATCCTGCATGTCTGCCTCACGCTCTAGTTTAGCCTTTCTCTTGGGAGCTGCTTTACCTTTTGGCTTACGTTCTTCATCTTTTTTCTTTTTTTCGTCCCTCAGAGCTTGTCTCATTCTTCTTTGCGCCTAGAGTATGCTAGTGCACCCCTGAAGAACATGACATGACATGTACATCATGATGTTAAAAAAGTGATATAGCTTACATGCATGACATGATGCCCCAGCCTCAAGCACATCCTGCTCGGAGTCGCCCTCCACGCCCTTCAGGCTCAAAGCTGCTTCTGAAGACATACGCAGAAGACCAGGAAGAGGCAGCAAGGGGTTCTCATCCTGCAGGTGCATGAAGATTGGGCACCTTCTCACGATTAACATCAATGATCTTCAAATATTATCTTAATATGCGCTCTGGAAAATGTAGGCTATATGTCGTCCTGAAACGTTCCTTTGCTCTTTTTGCTTTCATCTTCTAACTCAGCTTTGCATTCAACACCTTGAACATCTTCAGGTTGCAAGGGGTCACCTGGATCTTCATGGTATTCTTCTTGATCATTCTCGTCCGTAGCAGTATCATGCTGAGTATCAGCAACAAACGGGCTAAAGTCTTCCGGCTGGCCCTGAGCATCCTGCCATACCTCCTCATCCACTGCCTACATGCATGCGCAAAAAATACATGATTTTTGGCCGGCATTGATTCCACATTTGATCTCTGGCGCAGGCCTTCTGTGATGGCACTGGCTTTGGAGGCTGCTCTGGGGAATCCTGGCCACACAATTAATTTTATGAGCAATTATTTCAAACCTGGGTTTGCCGAGCCTCAACTGTGACAATCACTTTTGACTCCGAAGATGGACGTGCAAGCACCTGATCGTGCAATGCCACATGTTACCTTTTTATGTCAGCTGCAGGCCTAACGCACCTCCGGAGCCTCTGCTGGAGGAGGTTCCACCTGGGCAAAGTTGGGTGAGTGCAGGATGGTTTACCATCAATATTTTGAGGACATGACTTCTTCGTCGCTCGTAGTGATTTCTTCTTCCTCATACTCTTCATAGTAAATTTCTTCCCCAGATGACGATGCTGCTGCATCTTCCCCTTGGGTTCCTGGGACATGGGCATGTATCTATATATATATATAATAATATATGTGTGCTGAAGTGATCAATCTGAAAACATTTGAAAATTCACAGACTGGCGCCTTCAACGGGGCATGTGTCTGCAAGATCCTGTTGGGAGCCCTCGCGACCTTGTGGCACCTTTACAAAGGTCCTGGAAGATGTCCCTCTTTTCAGAATGCCGTTCTCCTAGCATGCAGGCACAAAATCATGAACGGCCTTTATCTAAAGTTCAAGAGTTCAGAATATGATATGGCTCCTTGAATTTCTGTAGCACGATATCTTTCAGCTCTGTGAGTCGTGGATGCCTCCAAACAAGAATTATTCATGTGACAGGAGTGCGCTGCAAGCTTGTAACTCATATTTAGCTCACCTTCCCTTCGATGTTCTGCCAGCTCTGGTGATCACGTAGCTTGCGTGAGCACGGATGACCCCTCCTTCGGTGGCAGCCCAATCCTGCGCAGGCTGGCATGAGGGACGATGCAAAAGAGACGGCATGAGTTTCACCAACATGCTACATGTTGTGTGGCCAAGCCTTGACAAGGTCGCTTTTTTCATCCATACTGTTCACCAAAACATGGTCCACAGCTGTGCTGCAAAGCGCCATCTGGCATGTAGAATCCCAGGCTGGGGTGGCATGACTTAAATGCAAAACTTTTGGGGCTGCACAAACATGGCAAGTATGACCTCAAGTTCTTTTGCCGTTGGGATGATGACCGAAAACTTTCCCAGGAAAGCCTTCAGAAACCGAAAGTTCGTCTCCTGCACCACCTGCGAACAAACGTCAATATTGCATATTTACTTTACTTCAACAATTTCAGCATGCATGTGTGTGTGCCCGAACCTTTTGTAAGTCGATGTTCTTGCCACCCAAATTGTCTAAGAAGGCAAACTCGCATGGCGCCTGGTTTCACAGCATGATTGACCTGATGCGTGTGGAAAATGAACTGGCTAGCGGCCCACCTTCTTCATCCAGAGGCTACTGCGAACGTCATCTTCAGGGATGCCTTTCAACTTTGCCAGCTCTCTGAACCTGCATGGCAATATGTATGCTAGGTATTTTTTTCGGGCAGGAGCATTCAAAAGAGAATTGTGATAGTACGATATTTATACTTTAAAGTATATAATTTAGGCCTTTTTGCCCTGTAGTTGCCATCATCCATGCGCATCATGCCATTGAAGAACTCCTGCGACATGGGGCGCGAATATGCGCGCACACTTTCGTACACAAAGATGCACACATGAAGTATCAACCTGGCCTTTAAAGAGTTGACGACCTCTTCGTTTGGTTTCGTCGTCGGCATGGCCAGCCGCAGAAAGAGCACAAGCTAAGCCCCTACTGCATGCTGCATGCAGCTTGATCTTGAAAAACCCTAAGATGCCGCACTTTTCCAACTGAGCACATTAACCACCCAGCATGTCTAGAGAAAACAGGAATGGCGGTGTGCACCTGTAGCCCTCACATGTTGAGCACCTTGCTGATTTTGCAGCCGACCTCAAGTTCACAGGCGTATGCACACACATGGTCACATGACACCACGAACGTAGATGAGCAAGGGGCGTTTACGCAACGCTTTGTGCATCTAGGACCATCCTGCACCTCACAGACATGAATTATCATGAATTTGAACAATCATAAAGTAACACCATCAAAAGAGCTGAAATTTTGAGTGCCCAGCCACAATCTTCGCAGGTCAAAATGTTGTGTCTAGTTGTTTACGCCAGCATAAGCTGGACAATTTGGTGAAACTTTGATAAGGGTCAGCATGACCGAGCTAGAGGAGCCAGAACGAAAGCGCGACATGTTGAGTTCGCAGCTGAGCATGCTAATATGGTTAGACCCCGACGCTTATGGTTAGACCCCGACGCTTACATAGGACATGGTTAAACCACGACGCGGACTTCTTGGGATTGGTGGTTTGGAACATTTTTATTTTTCCATATCTTGGGAATAATCATCCCAACTGACTAATATATTTCAGAGGGGTTGAAACCACCAACCAGTACCCAATGATATCAATGTTGATATATATATATATATATATATACGTATATACCTGGGGATCATGGGGCTGAATTCTATGGTTTATGGTAGATATAAATGATATCCGATATACCCTGGTTGGTGGTTTGGAACATGAATTTTATTTTCCCCAATAATTGGGATGATGATCCAATCTGATTTTTCAGGGGGTAGGTATACTACCAACCAGTTATATATATATATACATATACGTATATAATACATATATAAATACCCAATGATATGATGAATGATGATAATTGTAGTGTCTGAAAATGGACGATTTACCACCAACATTTGGGATTCAACTATGACAACTGATGGTATAATGGGGATATCACCAACAATATAGAACGGAGAATACCTTGAAATGGCGATTTGAATTGGAAAATAACAAACTCAAGGACGTTTGAGGACATTGACTGGAGGACTTTATTGGAGGGGTCCTTAAGCAAATCTATGGGCATGAGCATGAGCAATTTTGTGAGTCCATCTTGAAGTTGCCTTCTGCAGTTGTAAAGATATGCACTTAGACTTCCGCTTACTCCGATTTTTTATTGTTGCCCACAACAAAAAAGAAGGCTGCGTAAAGTTGCCGTGACATTAGGTTTGAGCCATTGGGTATCACCAAAGATCACGCCGTCTCATGAAAACCAACAAACAGGCATGTTCTGTTTTTGCATATCCACTTGAATCGAAGATGCGTTCCCACCCAAATGGTCCGGAATCAGGTGTGTGTGTGTATATACAATACAATCAATCAATCAATCAATCTATATATAGATATATGTATGTATATTTTGTATGGATCAACTCTGCATTCCCCCGACCCACATATTTTTTTTGGAGTAGCAAGCATCCAAGTGTCCTTGGAGACGGATTGGGATAAACTTTGCAGTCAGATTAAATCAGTATATAATTGGCACCTTTACTCAGAGATTGCAAGGGAGTACGTGTTAATACGTGTTATGTTTTGGTGTAATTACCATCTGGTAAGCCAACATAACTATGGAACATCACCATTTTTCATGGGACAATCCACTATAAATCACCATTTTCCATAGCTATGTTAGTCATTACCAGAGGGTATGTTTTATTTCTGTGCTACCCACGGCTCAAAACGATGTTTTTACTCCAGCCATTTCGGATACCCAGCTGCCAGCTGTTCTTAGCCCGAGGTTCCTGACATTGTTCCAACCGATGATGGACCAATACGTCGCTTGCACAGGTGCCAACGGACCATGGGAACCGTCGGAAAATGTTCAACGACCCGGGGTACTCCCAAAAAACTGGTGGATACATTGGTGGTTTAATGGTGACTTAATGGGTTTTAATGAGATTTGATGGTGATTCATGGTGATTTACCCTCTGGTAAACTAACATAGCTAATGAAAATGACAACGTCCTGTCGTTTTGGGCTTATGTTCTATTCTAAAACCATCATCCTTTGGATTGTGTGGGTGTTACCACGTACCCTGCTACGTAGATGTTCCAACAGGTCTTCGACCCATCCAAACATACAACTACAAACACATGCGATTGTTGTGGTACCTGTTGGCTATTTAACATAGTTATGGAAAATAGTTTGTTTCTTTTTTTAAAAAAATAGGTACATCATCTATTTCTATGGGTCATTTTCCATAGCAAACTGTTAAATAACCAGTTTTGGTAATTCAAAACTTGGTGGAACACTCTTTGTTTTACTGCAAAGATGCCCTTGTTGCTACTGCTATCGCTACATGTTGCTACTACTGTCTGTAATTTTCCATAGTTTCGATTTCCAAAGGTAATATTGGGGAATTGTAATCAAAAAATCAGGAAATACCAATTATCCAATTATCCATAGTTTCGATTCTAATAGTAATTAGTCGAATTTCATTTATATTCCTAATTTCGTTGCGTGATACCGCAGTGTTTGGCCTGTCACATTTGTACAGATCTCTGAGGCCCCCGTTCGATAGCTAAGTTGGCGCACATAACTCCAATAACTATGGCTTATCGTACTTATAACGAACTAGTTACTGGGGCGAATCTAAACCAACTTATAACTGAGGGGGGCCCAAATTGTACCTCGCCATTTTTGTTTGGTTTATATCACCAGCTTCCTGTGCTTGTGGCAAACCTGGAGCTAGATCGGGCCTGATTGATACCAACGTTCTTTTGCAGTTTATTTGTGTATCTCCTACACATAGCTATCTACTTATTGGAAATACATTCACTTCTTCGGTTTCAATCTGGAGTTCAATCACATATTGGATATACATATATATATATATATGATATTGGGTTCCCAAGAGACTCAAGCATGTGTTCCAAAGAATTGATTTCTGAGAAAAGGGTGCAAGAATTCCATCATGTTTGAGGGGTGTTGAGGGTAGAAGCCAACTAGTTTCTTGTCACATGTTCCCCGAAATCGTGCGAAATTCAAAGGCATCATCCTTCAAAAATCACCCCCAAACGAAGCTGAATCCCAGAATTATTTCAAGGAACCCGACCTCCCGTGAATTTAGGTCGTTTTCAAACAGTGAAAACCCAAACCTGTGGCTTCCACCATCCACCAGAATCCATTGAAAACTCCATAAGCAAAGGAGTTTTTTTTCGAGGTCAGATGGGTCATGTTTTCCATCCATCCATCCATTGCTTGGTTATGGCCATTTACCAGTTATAACTGGTTATAAGTGGGATTATACATTCTATAAATGGGGTTATAAGTACTTATAACTGATAAATGGCCATAACTGTGCTTGGTTATCCAGAGTTCAGTCCATGGCTCGCTCTGAAGGCATGTCGCTGCAGCGCCGTTTGAAGGAGGATGAAGCCAAGACACCTAAGGCGGACGGTGCAGGGCTGCAGGGCTAACCCCAGGTGGGACAGCGATGGAAAATGCCTTGCCGTAAGTAGGTGAAGTTCGGCTGATGATCCATTTTAAATGGGGACTTCATCAACCATTTCTGTTTGGAGGATTACTAACGATTCTTCGGGACTATGATCTGATAATATATATATATATTATACACATATTTATTGGGAATATATGGTTGCCCTAATCCTTAGCTGACTTGGTCTATTTCAGCAACATAGGTGCTTGGTTTATGCCAATGCTATACCCTCTTGAAAGTTGAGTTTAAGAGCTGTCCCCCAGATAAAACACGATTGTACATTTTAGTAAGGATGTTAATTGGCGAGATTGTTTTTTTGCCTGTGAAATCGTAAACTTGTAGTTACAAACATGTTTTCCAGAAAACAAGTTAATTAAGATTTTCACTGACAAAAAATGATCTGCCAACATTTTTCTGCCACAATCGTGAAATCATGGGTTCTGAATAATTTGAACATGTCTAGCATAGCGAACCTAGCTGCTAGTCAGGATGCAACATTAAAGTATATCGAACCAGTTAACGGGTTTATAAAACAGTAAACTTAATTTGGGGGCACAACTTTGCAGGAAGCTTGCAGAATAAAAGCCAGATAACCAGTAGATGGGGATATCAAGCATAGCTAATTTCTTTGATCACCAAGACAAGAAAGATGGGCTCTTCTCATCTCTTCTCTGGGTAGCATATTTAGTTTTATATGTACATATAATATAATATATTTGCATATTTGTGGGGTAAATCTCTGAAAATCATCAATACACGGAGTATTCCTAGACCCAAAACCGTCACCGAAGTTCTGTGGGATCCTCTGGTTTCAGCAGAATTTTGGGCATACGACGGGGTAAAGGTAAACACCACGAAACCCAATGGTGTTTCTGTATAGGAAAATGATTTGGAAATCGTGGGCCAACTCCACATCTATGTAAGTTTCAGCAAGGTACATACCACATCATGTGTTTCATCTTCAATTTAACCTTCTGCGCTTTTTCCCAGGTGCAGCCAACGAAGCCACGCAAATCCATGGCAACGAAAGCCGAGAGGCGCAGCCATTTTGTCCATTTGTTGCAATCGAACCTCCCGGAATGTCTCGAAATTTGCATTCCAGTTGATGTGATCAGTAAACATTGCATCTTAGTTTTTTCATGTGGCTTCCCTAGTTACAATACTATAGGGTAAATACCATAGGGTAAATACGATAGGGTAAATACCATAGGGTAAATACCATAGGGTAAATACCATAGTATAATAACGATTTTCCTACAATGTGGCTCCCCTAGTTACAAGTTGATTTATAAACCCCATGGACTAGTTCGTTATATCTACCATGAACAATAGAATTCACAAACTGGGGACCCACCGCTACATATGTAGGGGTTGTTAGTCGGTCGCTTGCTAATCTGGTTTGGCACCAGCGAGCCGAATGCCACCAGTGGTTGATGAAAGTCCCTGTCAACCAACCTACTACTATTTGTGGGATGGATCATAAAAAAAAGCTCCAGCTTTTGGTGGTGAGAAGGCAATGCTTGCAGGTCAGTAAAAAATCAATATCACAAGAAATTTAGGCTTTAAAGAATGGGCTTATAAACAATCAACAAGAACTAATCTGGTTGGTGGTTTCAATCATTTGTTATTTTCCATAATATATGGGATAATCCTTCAATCCTTCCCATTGACTAATATTTTTTCAGAGGGATTGAAACCACCAACCAGATAAAATTGCCCCCCCAAACCCCAAACGATAGCTAATTTGCTTTACAACATGTTATAACTAGGTGAATTCGATGATTTATGGTAGATATAACTATGTCATTCATAGTTCATAAGGTCAAATACTGGTTGATTGATTTATTCTTGGGAGGGCTACCTATCTTGGAGGATTAGTTGAATTCACACGGTTTCCAACCGTGTTGGTTGGGATCCAAGTGAATCGACTGGTAAAGGGTAGATGGGTAGGGTGATTGATTGTTTAGTATATCAATCGTATTTTTTAAGTATCATAGGGAAGAAGTTGATATCCAAGCACAAGTTGTTGTTTTTCGGTGGGTATCTCAGACTATACACTCATGTGGTTTTTGAATTACAACAGTTGTTAGTTACATCTTTTGTGTTCATAGGTTATGAATGGTTATGATGAAATTACGTTCAGAATATCTAGAATCTAGAACACATCACGAAAGGTAGCTCCAGAGGGGCTACCTTGAGTTTTACTTTACGAAGTAAAGGGGAGGGCGGCCAGCCCCGTTACCTGATTCTTCAGGAGATTGCTAGTCATTTTAGTACCCCCCCCCTCCACACCTCCCACGCACCCTAAGAGCAGACTCAAAATACTGTAATTTACAGTATTTTTGTTCTTTTCGGATCAAGAAACCACATTTTGCTACATGGTGAAACCTCCGTAAATACCAGTGTTTTTGCTAGGTGCTGGCCAAAAAACACTGTAAATACCGTGCTTTTTACTACCAGAGGCAAAAAACATCGTAAATACCGTGGTTTTGGGCTTCCGACCCGCCAAAAACATTGGTATTTACGGTGTTTTTTGCTCCGAGCGATGCAAAAACACGCGAAAACACCACCGATTTGACGATTTTCGGCCACTACGGAACCGAGCAAAAACGCTGCAGGGGTAACACCAACACCGACAAGAACAACACCAACAGCAACAGCAACAGCAACAACAACAACAACGACGACAACAACAACAACAACAACAACAACGCACAACGCACAACGCACAACGCACAACGCACAAAGCACAACGCACAACGCACAACGCACCACGCATATCACACAACACGCAAAACACACAAAACACACACAACACACACAACACACAACAACACATAACAATACACCACAACGCACAACAACACACCACAACACACACAACAACACACAACAACCACAACAACCACAACAACCACAACAACCACAACAACTACAACAACAACGAATGACAACAATAACAACAACAACAACACACAACAACACACAACAACACACAACAAAACACAACAACACACAACAACAAACAACAACACACAACAACACACAACAACACACAACAACACACAACAACACACAACAACACACAATAACACACAACACACAACAACACACAACAACACACAACAACACACACAACAACACACAACAACACACACACAACAACACACAACAACACACCACAACACACAACAACACACAACAACACACGCAACACACAACAACACAACAACACAACAACACAACAACACAACAACACAACAACAACACACAACAACACACAACAACAACAACAACAACAATAACAACAACGTCAACAACAACAACAACAACAACAACAACACCATCAGCAGCAGCAACAACAACAACAGCAACAACAACAACAACACCATCAGCAGCAACAACAACAGCAACAACAACAACGACAACACGAACACAAACAATACCAACACCAACACAAATACCAACAACACCAACAACACCAACACCACCAGCACCACCAACACCACCAACACCACAACCGCCACCAACCCCAACCACATCGCCGAAGCCTTTCAGTCGCTTTTACCAGACTCCCCTTCATATTTTTGGAAAGAAACTGGCCGCGTCGCTTTTACCAGACTCCACTTTATGTTTTTTTCCCTGCCCTCTCCCCTTCATTTTTTCTTCGGTTCCTTTCTTGCTTACCTACCTTTCGTGTTCCCCCTCTCAAGTATTCTCCTACAGTAAATACTGGCTGTTCACTCCCATCAATTACGGGTTGGTGGTTTGGAGCGTTTTTATGTTTCCATATATTGGGAATAATCATCCGAATTGACTTTCATATTTTTCAGAGGGGTTGAAACCACCAACCTTGTTGTGTCCCTCATATGTCTTGGAAAAAAAGAACAGCCAGGACTCCGCAAGTTTTGAAGGACTTGGAAAACAAGGCCATGCGGGGTTTGCCGGATGGCACGCTGTGCAGGAGCCCACAAAGTATCACAGGTTGCCCTCGGGTATGTTGCTTTATAAGCCGCTTGACTAGGGGTTACGGTAGATATTACATACGTATACAATCGTATGAATAGATACAATATATCTGCACTATATATGTATGTATACATATCATCCATTTTAATAAGTTTTTCCATTATAAACCATCCAGCTATCAGGGGATCCCCCATGTATGTAACCCCCCATATATATATACATTGAACAATCGTGAAATGAGGTTATTTTTAGCAACCATACATGGCGAGCTGGCTGCTCTCTCCATCTACCCAGTTCTGCAAAACTGGGATTTTCCAGCCTTGTTTCGACAGAGGGTAGTCAACAAGGAAGTGGCTTGCTGTATTGTGGAACTCAAGTGGTGCGTTTTTTTCTATAGTTCTATTGGTGCCATTTCCCATGCGGTTTTTATTGGATTTTTAACCAACAAGAAAGCGGATAAAACTGGCATTGCTTTCGTTTAGAGATAAGTTTGCTTGCGGACTGGGAGTATTAAATACCAACATGAATCATGAATCATGACTTGTTTTCCGGCATGTTGACCTCAATCTTCCACAATATCATGCAGTGCATCATGATATCGGACAAAAAACAATCCGCGGCGACGGCGGTGACCCCTCAATAAAGGTCACGACCACCTTATGATGTGTTTTCTCACTCCTATGCACATTCCCATTGCTACCATCAAAAAACATCAAACATAACCGGGCGTCAATGGCCATTTCAGGAACCCAAATTGGAGGTACGTACCATATATAAGGCTTATGTAAGGCCTATGTAAGGGAATATCCCCAGAAAATATGGCCTTATATGGTACAGTACCTCCATTTTAGGATCCTGAAATTCCCATTGACCATGGTCTTGGTAATTTTCAGCGGCCCATTTGATCTCACCATTTCGATTAGGGCCTAAGGGGACATCATCCCCAAATGGCCTGAAATCAAATCTGGTTTCGGACATATTCAATACTTACCCAGATGATTATAAGTGTTGGTTTAGTTTCCATTCATCATAGATATGGAGGTTTCCTCAGTCATGGGGCCCAGAAAATTCAATCCATCCTAGTAGGATGTTCCAGGCCCTAAACATGTATAAACCATCCATCCATTTGGAAACCCCTCATTTATGGAACGCCTCTTTTGTACCAAAAATATCCATAACCTGGGTTTGTTTAAGGTGATTGTTTATTTTCCCAATGGAAAATCCACCAGAAATGGAGAATCTCTGTTCTGAATATGTTTTATGTTTTGGGGCTCCCTTAAGCAAATCCAAGATAAATTAATGTCCTGGTTGGTGGTTTGGAATATGAATTTTGATGACTTTCCATATATTGGGAATGTCACAATCCCAACTGACGAACTCCATCATTTTTCAGAGGGGTTGAAGCCACCAACCAGATACATATCCATAAATATCCAAGATTATGCTATATATGCAATTAATCCTTACTATATATATATATATATATTTATATTTAAACAATATCCACCATAAATCCAATGTGAATATAAGCAAATACTATTTATAATTCCAAGATAAATTATGGGAAAAAAAAAAGGCTTTCACCCATGACCCACCAAAAACAGCCCACTATGGGAGGTGACGGCCTTGTGGAGACAGGGCAATCGCCTGCGTTCCTTGGGACAAAAAAACCGCCCACTTTGTGGGACTGGGACATGATATACCCTCTGGTTGTTTAACATAGCCATGGTATAGATGGCCCATTTATAGACGATTTACCTATTATAAATGGTGATTTTCCATGGCTATGTTAAATAAGCAGATGGTAAATGATATAACTACCATGATATTACTGTATAGTTATCTAAATACTATATTTATGGTTTCTGGTGAATTCTATGGTTTTTGCTTTATGGATGTTTATGGTAGATATAAATGACTGGTTCGTGGTGACTGCAACCATGGATTTGTTTTATGACTTTCCATTCAGTTGGGAATAATCATCCCAACTGAGGAACTCATATTTTCAGAGGGGTTGAAACCACCAACCAGTAGAAAGCTTTGCGAACTATGAATAAACAACCGGTCGATCTTAAAAAAACATGGATTTGTCTGAAGATGGGATACGCCCCAATCTAACTTAATGATAAATAATAATGATGTATACGTACGGTTGTAAATGTCAATTGTTTAATTACTAACAACTAATGTGTGGAAAACAATGCCATAAGCCATCCATGATTGGGAATGCTTTGAATGCTAACCATGGGGTTTTCAAAAATGTTTGATAGTGGTTGACATATATATATATATATTATATGTATGATCTAAAGGATTATGACTAAATATGATAGGAATATAATGATGTATAGGTACAATTTCATGAACAGGAACTCTAGAATTTAATGTTGTTTATATTTGGTTGGTGGTTTGGAATATGAATTTCATTTTCCATATATTGGGAATTTCATCATCCCAACTGACGAACTCATATTTTTCAGAGGGGTAGGTATACCACCAACCAGATATAATGACTTATTGTTCCTATAGCATATGAATAAACAACGAGTGTAGGATTGTTGGCGTTGATCCCTGAAGCCAAGGGCCTTGAATTTTGCACAAGGTACCCTAAGATCTGATGGTTCAAACATACTAGGATCTGCCTGAAAATGGGATATGCCACAATCTATATATTTTAATGATGTTTAATTTATGATATTTCATGATATTTAATGATGTCGTTCATGATACTGTGGATGGGCCAGCGAAATCCTGCACCAGGTAATAGGTGGCAAACGTCCCATTGTTTCTAGGTTTTCTACCATCCCTGGTGCAGGATTTCGCAACCATCCCAAGAATTCCCTGTCAACGAAAGCAGCAACAACTAGGTGAATCTATATGTTGATTTATATATATATATATATGTGATATTGGGATATTAGCTATGTATACGTATATTTATTTACATACATATTATATGTATGTATATAAATACATGTATACATAGATAATATCCCAACAACTATAGTGAAAAAGGTTGTAATATGGCTCTGCCCAGGCAATGAGGGACGTAACAAGCGCTACCAGTTGCAGCTGGGCCTGTGGCTTTTGGGCTCGGGTGTTTGGAGATTAAACAATGGTCATTTAGCGGGAAACATGATGGTTAACCGATGGATTTAGAGGTACCCTATTTTCAGACAAACCTTTTGTTTTTTGCTATAAATGGAGAATAATCGTAACCAAAGATTTTTTTTTGGTGGCCTACTTGTATGGAAAGGGCCTTGCTACTTGTGCATCCCAGTTAGGATCTGTGCTTTCAAACCCATCTATAGTAGGGGATATCCCATTTTTTCACGGGGGTATAAGGTATGATATGAGATATTACGGTTACATGCGGTTACAGTATAATATATCCATTTATCAAAGGAAGTTTAGTGGGAGAAACTTCCGTGTTACGGACTTTTAGAATGTCAAAGAAAGAGTTAGTCAAAGAAAGAGTTAGTCAAAGAAACAGTTAGTCAGGGAAAGAGTTAGTCAAAGAAAGAGTTAGTCAAAGAAACAGTTAGTCAGGGAAAGAGTTAGTCAAAGAAACAGTTAGTCAGGGAAAGAGTTAGTCAAAGAAAGAGTTAGTCAAAGAAAGAGTTAGTCAAAGAACAGTTAGCAAGGGAAAGAGTTAGTCAAAGAAAGAGTTAGTCAGGGAAAGAGTTAGTCAAAGAAACAGTTAGTCAGGGAAAGAGTTAGTCAAAGAAAGAGTTCGTCAAAGAAAGAGTTAGTCAAAGAAAGAGTTAGTCAGGGAAAGAGTTAGTCAAAGAAACAGTTAGTCAGGGAAAAAGGTAGTCAAAGAAAGAGTTAGTCAGGATATATGAGGTAGTCAAAGAAAGAGTTAGTCAAGGAAAGAGTTAGTCAAAGAAACAGTTAGTCAGGGAAAAAGGTAGTCAAAGAAAGAGTTAGTCAGGATATATGAGGTAGTCAAAGAAAGAGTTAGTCAGGATATATGAGGTAGTCAAAGAAAGAGTTAGCAAAGAAAGCGTTCGTCAGGGAAAGGGTTAGTCACAGAAAGAGTTAGTTAGGGCATTGATTGTTCCCGCAATGCAAATGGGATTGCAAGTGGTGCTGGTGGATGAGTTGCCGATGGAGTTTTGAAGGAAGTCTCGCACGAAATGCGTTTTTGAGAGATAGCAGATGCACGAAACCCTATGTTTTTCCATACAAAGTGCGTCCCCGAACCTCGATGATCTACCTCTGCGGTGCGACGGGTGCGAGACGGTCTCGTGTGTGGTCGGATCATGGTCGGATCATGGTCGGATCGGTTCCGCATTGTAAATGGGGTTTCAACTGTTTTTCGTGCACGTGTGGTCGACAGAATTCCATTGTGATTTGCAACTGTAGGATCGTTCCCGCATTGTAAATGGGGTTGCAAGTGGTGCTGGTGGATGAGTTGCCGATGGAATTCCATTGTGATTTGCAACTCTAGGATCGTTCCCTCACTGTAAATGGGATTGCAAGTGGTGCTGGTGGATGAGTTGCCGATGGAGTTTTGAAGGAAGTCTCGCACGAAATGCGTTTTTGAGAGATAGCAGATGCAGGAAACCCTATGTTTTTCCATACAAAGTCGTCCCCGAACCTCGATGATCTACCTCTGCGGTGCGACGGGTGCGAGACGGTCTCGTGTGTGGTCGGATCATGGGATTGGTCATGGGCGGATCATGGTCGGATCGGTTCCGCATTGTAAATGGGGTTTCAACTGTTTTTCGTGCATGTGTGGTCGACAGAATTCCATTGTGATTTGCAACTGTAGGATCGTTCCCGCATTGTAAATGGGGTTGCAAGTGGTGCTGGTGGATGAGTTGCCGATGGAATTCCATTGTGATTTGCAACTCTAGGATCGTTCCCTCACTGTAAATGGCATTGCAAGTGGTGCTGGTGGAGGAGTTGCCGATGGAGTTTTGGAGGAAGTCTCGCACGAAATGCGTTTTTGAGAGATAGCAGATGCACGAAACCCTATGTTTTTCCATACAAAGTCCGTCCCCGAACCTCGATGATCTACCTCTGCGGTGCGACGGGTGCGAGACGGTCTCGTGTGTGGTCGGATCATGCTCGGATCATGGTCGGATCGGTCTCGGATCGGTTCCGCATTGTAAATGGGGTTTCAACTGTGTTTCGTCTATGTGCGGTCGACAGAATTCCATTGTGATTTGCAACTGTAGGATCGTTCCCGCATTGTAAATGGGGTTTCACCTGTGTTTCGTGCATGTGTGGTCGACAGAATTCCATTGTGATTTGCAACTCTAGGATCGTTCCCTCACTGTAAATGGGATTGCAAGTGGTGCTGGTGGAGGAGTTGCCGATGGAGTTTTGAAGGAAGTCTCGCACGAAATGCGTTTTTGAGAGATAGCAGATGCACGAAACCCTATGTTTTTCCATACAAAGTCCGTCCCCGAACGTCGATGATCTACCTCTGCGGTGCGACGGGTGCGAGACGGTCTCGTGTGTGGTCGGATCATTCTCGGATCATGTTCGGATCGGTTCCGCATTGTAAATGGGGTTTCACCTGTGTTTCGTGCATTTGTGGTCGACAGAATTCCATTGTGATTTGTAACTGTAGGATCGTTCCCGCAATGTAAATGGGATTGCAAGTGGTGCTGGTGGATGAGTTGCCGATGGAATTCCATTGTGATTTGCAACTCTAGGATCGTTCCCTCACTGTAAATGGGATTGCAAGTGGTGCTGGTGGAGGAGTTGCCGATGGAGTTTTGAAGGAAGTCTCGCACGAAATGCGTTTTTGAGAGATAGCAGATGCACGAAAGCCTATGTTTTTCCATACAAAGTCCGTCCCCGAACCTCGATGATCTACCTCTGCGGTGCGACGGGTGCGAGACGGTCTCGTGTGTGGTCGGATCATTCTCGGATCGGTCTCGGATCGGTTCCGCATTGTAAATGGGGTTTCACCTGTGTTTCGTGCATTTGCGGTCGACAGAATTCCATTGTGATTTGCAACTGTAGGATCGTTCCCGCAATGTAAATGGGATTGCAAGTGGTGCTGGTGGATGAGTTTCTGATGGAATTCCATTGTGATTTGCAACTCTAGGATCGTTCCCTCACTGTAAATGGGATTGCAAGTGGTGCTGGTGGATGAGTTGCCGATGGAATTCCATTGTGATTTGCAAGTCTAGGATCGTTCCCTCCCTGTAAATGGTTGCGTCAAGGTTCCTTCGTGCTGTGGCTGCATTGGTAATACTATTGTCTTTTGCAGCTGGACTTCGTAAATCGTATCGGAGTGGCTGCATGAAGGCTGCGACAGTGATTTGTCAGCAGATTTTCTCCATTTTGGCGCTAGTGAATTTCCTTCTAAAAATTCTTTTAAAAAGTGCTTCAAAATCGTCTTTTTGTCGCTTTGGCGTCGAGATGTGGTTTTGGAGCTGCAATTTCCGATGCCATTACACGTAGTTCTATTGTGTTTTGCAACTCAGTCTCTGCAGATCGCATTGTAGTGGCTGCGTCAAGGTTGCTTGGTGCAGCGGCTGCATGCGTAATACTATTGTTTTTTGCAGCTGAAGATCATAAATCGTATTGGAATGGCTGCATCAAGGCTGCGACAGTGATTTGTCAGCAGATTTTCTCCATTTTGGCGCTAGTGATTTTCCTTCTAAAAATCCTTTTAAAAAGTGCTTCAAAATCGTCTTTTTTTCGCTCTGGCGTCGAGATCCATCCGGTTTTGGAGCTGCAATTTGCGACGCCGTTGCGGGTAGTTCTATTGTGTTTTGCAACTCAGTCTCTGCAGATCGCATTGTAATGGCTGCGTCAAGGTTGCTTCTTGCCACGGCTGCATGCGTAATACTATTGTCTTTTGCAGCTGGACTTCGTAAATCGTATCGGAGTGGCTGCATGAAGGCTGCCACAGTGATTTGTTGGCAGATTTTCTTCATTTTGGCGCTAGTGAATTTCCTTCTAAAAATTCTTTTAAAAAGTGCTTCAAAATCGTCTTTTTTTCGCTCTGGCGTCGAGATCCGGTTTTGGAGCTACAATTTCCGACGCCGTTGTGCGTAGTTCTATTGTGCTTTGCAACTCAGTCTCTGCAGATCGCATTGTAATGGCTGCCTCAAGGTTGCTTCGTGCTGTGGCTGCATTCGTAATACTATTGTCTTTTGCAGCTGGATCTCGTAAATCGTATTGGAGTGGCTGCATCAAGGGTTCGACAGTGATTAGTAGTAGTGCTGGGAATTGATTAATGAAAGCTTAATAGATGACATATGAGAAGGGACGAAATGAGAAGAGATGAGCTGGGATAAGGTGAGAAGAGCTCAGATGAGATGAACTGTGGAGTGTGAAGAGTGTAGTGTGAAATGTGGGGCGTGAAGAGTGCAGTGTGAAGTGTGAAGTGTGAAGTTTGGAGTGTGAAGGAAGCAGTGAGAAGTGAGAAGTGTGGACTGTGAAGTGTGGAGTGTGAAGTTTGGAGTGCAAAGAGTGCAGTGTGAAGTGTGGAGTGTGAAGAGTGCAGTGTGAAGTGTACAGTGTGAAGGAAGCAGTGGGAAGTGAGAAGTGTGAAGTGTGGAGTGTGAAGTTTAAGTTTGGAGTGCGAAGAGTGAGTGTGAAGTGTGAAGTGTGAGGTTTGGAGTGTGAAGGCAGCAGTGAGAAGTGAGAAGTGTGAAGTGTGGACTGTGAAGTGTGGAGTGTGAAGTGCGAAGTGAGAAGTGTGAAGCTTGGAGTGTGAAGGAAGCAGTGAGAAGTGCGAAGTGAGAAGTGTGAAGTTTGGAGTGTGAAGTTTGGAGTGGGAAGGAAGCAGTGAGAAGTGAGAAGTGCGAAGTGTGGACTGTGAAGTGTGGAGTGTGAAGTGCGAAGTGAGAAGTGTGAAGTTTGGAGTGTGAAGGAAGCAGTGAGAAGTGAGAAGTGTGAAGTGAGAAGTGTGAAGTGTGGACTGTGCAGTGTGGAGTGCGAAGAGCGCAGTGTGAAGTGTGAAGTGTGAAGTGTTTGGAGTGTGAAGGAAGCAGTGAGAAGTGTGAAGTGTGGACTGTGAAGTGTGAAGTGTGAGTGAAGTGTGGAGTGTGAAGTGCGAAGTGAGAAGTGTGAAGTGTTGGAGTGTGAAGGAAGCAGTGAGAAGTGAGAAGTTGGAAGTGAAGGAAGCAGTGAGAAGTGAGAAGTGTGAAGTGTGAAGTGCGAAGTGAGAAGTGTGAAGTGTGAAGTTTGGAGTGTGAAGGAAGCAGTGAGAAGTGAGAAGTGTGAAATGTGGAGTGTGAAGAAGTGTGAAGTTTGGAAGGAAGCAGTGAGAAGTGAGAAGTGTGAAATGTGGAGTGTGAAGTGTGAAGTGCGAAGTGAGAAGTGAGAAGTGTGGACTGTGAAGTGTGAAGTGTGGACTGTGAAGTGTGAAGTGTGAAGTGTGGACTGTGAAGTGTGAAGTGTGAAGTGTGGACTGTGAAGTGTGAAGTGTGCAGTGTGAAGTGTGAAGTGTGAGGTTTGGAGTGTGAAGGAAGCAGTGAGAAGTGTGGAGTGTGAAGTGTGGAGTGTGAAGTTTGAAGTTTGGATTGCGAAGAGTGCAGTGTGCAGTGTGAGGTGTGGAGTGTCGAGGGAAGGACACGGTCGGGACAGGGTGTCTTTGAACTATAGGTCATTTATGTTTGGGAAACTTCCGCCGCCGGCTTGCCCGGGTCTATGTTAGATTCAACTGCACTTTCAAGAAGAAAGGCTGATTTTCCCACGAAAAACTCTCCAGTACAATGGGGGTTTGATGAATTTCCCCAGCCAAGGAAGCAGCTCGCGGAGCAGAACGTGGGTCGTACCAACTTCCAGGGCGTCATTGCACGCAGGCGCTTCGACCTGGCTTCGACGATGGGCGGGGCGGGGTTACCTGGGTTACCTGGGTTACCTTTCAACCATGGTGATTTTCCATAGCAAAGTGTCAAATGATCAGCGAGTATTTCGATGGGAAATCCAGCATTTTTTGCTGCAAAGATGTTCGCTTCAGAATGAAGTCTACACAGTGGCCTTTTTTGCTCATTACTGTAGATTACCTGATGGCCATCACCTGGTTGAGGCTTTTTTTGTGGAAAAGACGTGTGTTTATCTTCGAAAGCTTAACAAAACTATGAACATGTCCATCCTGTTCACAGGTCAATAATCTAGAAATGGGCTATGTTCATCCGTTGTCCAAAGCTACGTTAAATAATCACATTGTAATTAGTTGAATGTGTTTCTTCTCTTTGATATGTGCCTGAAACAAAGCCTGGTAGCGTTGGCTGGAAACAAATCCCACTGTTTACCGGTTTAGTCCAGATGTTTGTTTGCTGGGGTTACCGTTGTTAATGGTGAAACATTGTGAGCTTCATGTTGGTGTAAAAACTCCTGTCTTGTTGCTGGAATGATTGTCTTTGTTGCTGTTTTGTAGGTTTTTCTTGATTTTGTGCGGGGACACCCCCAAATCCAACGGTTAATCACAATTTGTCCCTATCAAAATGATTATTTGATTTTTGTGCCATTTTCAGGCACACCCAAGTCTCCAACTCGAGTACCATCCATTGTCATCAATTAAAACGATTGAAAGATGAATCCGCAATTATCATTAGAGCCAGATTTTTTCAACTAGATAAACCGCTATTATGATTCATAATTATGATGACTGAATTTTGTACTTGTTGGTGAAAAACCAAGGCGATCCCCGTATGTGTTGCCAAAAATCTGCTGCACTTCTCGCGTTTTTGTTACGGGGAAATCGCGGCAAAAATGATGAATTGTCCCAGATCGGTTCCATGTTTACATCACTGGTGGGGGCTAACGAAAAGTGTTCATGGTGAATCTTGATCCAGCGGTCTGATGATTGCCAATTGAATCACTGTAACAGTATATTTGGGATATCAGCGATGTTTTTTGGGGTTCAGAGGTGGTTCTACATTTTCCAAAACGGTCATTATTGTTGAACAGTTGGCTAAACCCAAAAAAATGGTAAAATGTGCGTAACATGTGCGTAAAATGTGCGCTTGGGCTAGTATATGTGTCGCTTAAATCCCAGTGTTTTGTTGATTTTTCGCATGATTAAGCCACCATTTCTGAAAAATACCACGATTTTCTTTCCATCCCATGCGAATTTACCACCTACGATTTGCTTTCGCAGTTTCAAATGGTACGTGCTAAAATCTCAATGGTGATGTCTTAATTCCAACTTTTGCTATCATAAATCCAACTATCTCTGTCTTGAATCCTAATTTTGCTGTGCTGAATCCCACTCTTTCCTGTTAATTCCTAATTTGGCTGTGTTGAATCACACCTTTGTTGTCTTTAATCCGAATTAATTGCGGTCTTGAATCCAATTTTGTTGTGGAACCTATCACAATTCTAACTTGTTGCGAATCATTCCCATGTCACCTCTCACAGTTATGGTCCTTTACCAGTTATAAGTACTGAACTATACCCACTTATAAAATATATAATCCCACTTATAACCAGTTTTAACCAATAAATGGCCGAAACTGCAGGAATTTGCTGGAGAAGCAGCACCAAGAGCTGCAGAAGAGGTGCCTCTGAAAATTTTCCCGAAGATCCACCATTTTCTGGCGAATCTCTGTTGTGAGTATGGTATTTTTTTGGGGACCCAGCAAATCCAAGGATAATTATATATATATATACTGTTCTGGTTGGTGGTGACTGGAACCATGGAATTTTGAATGACTTTCCAGAAACAGTTGGGAATAATATAATCATCCCAACTGACTCTTCACTCATATTTTTCAAATTGATAGGTTGAAACCACCAACCAGATAAAATTCCATAAATATCCAAGATTATGCTCTATATATATATATACAGTTAATGCTTAATATATATATATATTTATATTTATATACAAACAACAAAATCCGCCATCAATCCAATGTGAATATAAGCATACTATTTATTGGCTTTGTTTTCATCAACCTATACCTGGCCACATAACGATCAACGTTGGGCTTCGCGCCAACCGACAACTCGGGATCACCTTAAGCTGTGATAGGTCGCGGGGGGTGTCATTCGCACAGCAGGTCAGCATCATTTTGCACATTCGAACTGGAATCTAAAAATATATACCTATTATATCTATTTAATTATATATATATTTATTTATGTATGGAACATCATGGGGACGGTCATGGAAGAATGGAATGTGATCCCATCCCCCCTTTATAATTAATCTCCCCCAGAAACCATGGTGCATGCAAGAGATGAAATAACATATTTGGGAGCATAGAATGGGAGTGTTTAATATTGGGATTGGATGGGATTGCTATTAGAATAATATTCAATATTGGATTGTAAACATAAATCTTATTGGATGGGATTGGACTACAGGAAGTCTGATTCACAAACAGCAACCACTCTCCACTCCCATCCACGTCACTGTGAATCCTTTGATTCACCTCACGCACCGCAGATTCAGTTGGTTTGGCACATTTTTCCCATGGTTCTTTGGATTCCCAAACGAACAGGAATGCATAGAAACGCATTGTATACCCTCTGGTAAACATAGAAAAAGCTGTTGAAAATGGCCATAGAAATAGTGGATTTAGCCATTAAAAATTGAGATTTTCCATAGTTTTTTGTATGTTTACCAGAGGGTACCTGCTGAGCGGATGACTCATCGACGTTCACATCCCAGACGTTCACATCCCAGTTGAACGACAAGTAACGACATTGATATTGATTATGCCCTCAAACGGCCATTTTAGTTTAACAAACTATAATAAAACAGGGGATCTAGGGTTGCTGCTTTTTTGGGGCAAATCCGACAATTGACCAGTATCAACCATAATATCAAGCAGCATTTGTAACATGAACGATAATATCATTATCGCGAGAAATTTGCTCATATATGATGTGGACCCCACTAGTTTTGTAAGTTGGTATATAAAGCTTATTAATGATACCATAGTTACAACTTAACCATAATTAAACCAGATGTTGAACTAAGTGGACTAACCAACTTAAATATTTGGGGGCCCACCTTGCATGAATATAAATGCGAATTAAATATCTAGCTACCAGCGTAGTTTTCAAGTTGGTTATATCAAGTTCGTTTTCGTTCGTCATCTCCTCATTATATCCCCATAGTTAAGTATTAGGGGCCCCACATTCTGCAAGATCCAAGGTGTGATTATCAAACAATTGCTCAGTTGTTTTGGCCCACTAGCTATGTTCTATGGTATAACTATATAGTGTTTACGGGCTTTATAAATCAACTTACATGACTTAAAGGGTTTGTAACTGGGTTAACTATGGTTCATGCTAGATATAAGATGATATAACTAGAATTTTCATCAATGTTCATGGGCAAAAGCAAGATTTACATCACGTTTTTTTTGGCCCCACATTCCACTCACATTGACCTTTGGCATCTCCGGTCCAGGTACCTGACCTTGGTGCAGAACCATGGTGAAGCCTTGAAGAAGTGGCAGAACGAAGGGGGTGTCGTCACCGTACCTCGGCCCCGTAAAATTCCTTCGTAAACACTTCGGTGCCCCCCCAGTTATACCCTCTGGTAAACTAACATAGCTATTGAAAATGGCCATTTATAGTGGATTTTCCCATTAAACATGGTGATTTTCCATAGCTATGTTAAATTACCAGAGGGTAAATGGGTTATAATCCCATGAAAACTAGTTCAATATATCACCAACAAAAACCATAATGAAATTGGGGCACCGTCCTGTAGATATAACTATAGTTAAAGGCCTGTACAGATCAACCAACATAGGGGGCTCCACATTGTAAGTGGTGAATCGCAAGTCATTTACAGTTGGGCCCGCGAATCTGTGATCCTCAGGTGATATGGTGGTTTCCTGAAATTGCTGGTACCCCCATAGCTGGATACTTTACAATGGAAAATCCAAATCAAAAGTGGATGGTTTATGAGTACCCCCATTTTAGGAAACCTCCATACAATTGCCAACAGCATGTGGATAATATGCTGGTAAAAAATCCTGGTAACAAGAACAGAACAGGCAATAATGGTGGTTTTTGACAGGATAGCGTGGGATATCTTGAGATAATAATCAGCCAGCATGAAGATTTTTTTCTGGGGATGTCGACATCTGCATTCATAAATTTGATCACGACCTCATGCTGCCGCGGAATGATTCCCAAATAGTTTTTTTTGTTTTTAGGTTGCTGAATGATCAAAACGTCTAGCCTATCTAACCCCATGTACATATCTGTAGATATTCAACTGTTGGTGATTTACCAAACACTGAAAAATGGAGTATATCCCAAAGTGGCACTCTTAATAAGGAAGCTGGTGATAACGCATCAAATTTTGGGATTTCCCATACACTACTGGTGACATTCCATACATAAAAGACGTATAAGGATCAAAACATATGATATCGGCAGCAAATTTTGGATGTAAGGCGTTTTTAGATGATTCAAATAGGAATTTGAGGGTTGTGTTGTGAATTTCTTTGAATTTTGGGGCCTGGAAATGGTTGTTTCCGTGTCATTGTTAAATTTATAAGGCAATTGTGGGATGTATTTCTGAGCCAACGAATCAGCTCCTGGAACACATGATGCGGTGCAGGAGTCACAAGTCTTTGGGGCTTGGGGCGCAGGTCCATTTGACCGTTTTGACCCCCGGCTGTGCTGCTTGGGATGGCAGCTCCAGCTGAACAAGTGGCGAGTGCGGCGCCAAAAAGGATTTCGCCCTTCTCTCAATCCCAACTGGATGTGTCGATCATCCCATGTTTCAAAAAACTGGACTTCTCCGAAAGAGAATCAGTCAGCAGTTCAATCTGGAACGATAAGTGAACTGTGCATGCGCGGAAGAAGGTACTTGCTGGACTCTGCATCAGCAGCTACGCAATCCAGCAATATTCCGCCAATGGTCTATGCAGGAAATAATTTTCCAAGTAAACACATGGCAATCAAGAACCTTTCCTTCCTGCCAACTTTACAGTTCTGGCATTGTGCAGCTAATTATGTAGGGAGCAGCTAGGGAGATTTTGGATGGGCGTTTTACGCCTGATGGCATAATAAACGGGGATATATGAACAGGGCATCTGATATTGACCATGATTGGTAGAACACAGTTCAAAATCAGGCTTCAGGTAGAAACGTGTGGCATTCATTCACTTTGCAATAAAGTGCCTTCAAAATGGGACGTCAAAATGAACAGATCCAATCCTAAAGCAGGTTTTTGGAGGGTTTGTTTATGTTAGCAGCATGTTCTAGTATTGCAAAGATTTAGTCCACCAAGGAAAAAGCACAGCAAAATCTGATCCCATAGTGCAAAAAGATAATTTCAAGTTTTTTGTAAATTTTGCTTACTCTTTTTCTATCATATTCCAAAAGTTTTTCCAAGTTCTAGCATTTCCCAATGGTATAATTCATTTGGTTGGTGGTTTGGAACATGAATTTTATGACTTTCCATTCACTTGGGAATGTCATCATCCCAACTGACTTTCACTCCATCATTTTCAGAGGGGTAGGTAGGTATACCACCAAGCAGTGGATAATAGTAGGAATTACGAAGGGATCTAACTATATTAACCACTATTAACAACTATTAACCACTATTAATGTGTTCTTACGAAATGTTCTTAGGCCTCTTTCCGTGCACCGGGGCCCACCGGGCCGGATGATTTCAATACAATGTCTACATGCTACCAATGACTATTTTTTTTAATCAGTGGATACATACCACTAGAAGTTCATGAGTTCATGTCATCAGTTTGTTTTGTTCTGGTTTATTACTAGGATATTCTATATCATCCTAAATCATCCACAACATTACCAATTAATGTTAGTAATATATATATATACACATCAGAAACAAGTTGGAAAAAACACAAACGAATTGATCTCATAGTCCACTATTATGATGGTGATCACATCAATATATATATATAGTTATCATTCCACTATTATAACTGATGTTATTCATGGACAAATTCCACTATTATTGTAATATTAAATTGATATTATTGATGGTTATTATAGTCAACGGATTGGTTTAAGGGAAAATTTACAGGACAACCCCATATTTAGTGGGAACATCTATGGTTTCCTGTAGATTTTCCCTTGAACCAATCCATTGATATAACTAACCATGATTAGCCATTACTAATAGTAACCATAGTATATAATCGTAACTTATTCGTAATATGGTTACTATAGTTACTATAGTTTCTTAATGGGTACTTGCTAGATTAGCCATTCTTAATCTAGTATTAATAACCATAAGAAACTATAGTAACCATAAAGATTCCTAGAAACTAGATCAACCAGATTAGATTAGGTATTAATAACCATAATGATGATCCAATGATTCTAGAAACTCTGCCACCATCTTCTGCCAAGGCGCCACCTCATCATCCCATGTCCAGCTTTACTGAGGAGCCCCGTTGAAACGGTGACATGGACCATCATGGACTGGGTCAAACCCAGAAAAAATGCACCAAAAAATGGGTGAATAAACCAAGAATGGGTTTATACCACCTGGTTATGACTAACATAGCCATGAAAAATCACCATTTTGAATAGGTAAACCGTCTATAAATGGGCCATTTTCATCCATTTTCCATGGCTATGTTAAATAACCAGAGGGTAATAATCCAAGAATCTGGTAACATGAGTTAATTGTGGGGAAATCTGGTACGTTGGTTACCATGGGTTAAGAAATGTCCAAGAACCTGGGGTCAAGTTTGACTAAAAAAGGCAATTTTGAGAAAGGTATATCAACTTTAGGTGGAGATATTTGACCATCAAAAATCGGATATTTTCCAGGAACAAAATACTGGACATATTGAATTATCTTGGAAATTGGCAATCCTTTTTCCCAAAAAAAACAATGGACATCCTGCTTGTGTATTGGATCTATTGTTGGGTACCGTTCCCCATTGTTGATATTCTTCGGGGGATGGGTTTATATGCTTTGAAGGCCCCCCCTTTTTCGAGGAAACCGGTCATATGATCGTGATGATCCGAATGGGCCAACAACAACAAACATGATATAAATATACAACTGGTTGGTGGTTTGGAAGACTGTTTATTTTTCCCGAATGCGTAGCAAGGGTTCCCGTTTCACTCTGGGGGTCTGGGGGTTGAGGGTGTGTTCGCTCGACGTTGCGTTTGTGGTCGCAACCGTTCGCAACCGTCCGCGCGAACTCCGTATGGCCGTGCCTATGGGAAGTTTTGCAGAGGTGGTCCTTTTTGGAGGTTTCAGACGTCTGGTTGCTTCGTTTCGCGTGGCAGGCGTGGCACTTCGTGACATTCAGACGTGTTCTGCAACGTGTCGAAAGTCGTTTCGCGTGGCAGGCGCAATACTTTTGCGACGTTTTCAGAAGATGTGTTGCAGTTTTCGTGGCAGGCGCAGCACTTTGGGCGTGTCCATCGTCATTTTTGGTGGCAGGCACAGCACTTTAGACGTGTCCTTTTGCGTGTTTTTTGTAAATCGCATTGGCAGGGCTGCGTCAAGTGGTGACAAGGTGCAAATTCCGTGGCAGGCGTGGCATTTTCTCACATGTGTTGAAAATTGACGGAAGCCTCCCACGAAACATCGATTTTGATGTTACAAATTTTCAGGTTCTAAGGAAAACTCGTAGGAAAACGTCGATTTTGGAGCTGCAAATTATGAAAATTGGAGGAAGTCTCGCACGAAATGGTCGGTTTGGTGCTCCCACCTGTCTCGTCTCGAGTCTCTGGTTTTCCTGTGGCCTCGCCGTGTCTATGGGGGAAGCTGCAAAACTTGTCCTTTTGTCATGTTGCCAACTGTGAAAATTGGAGGAAGTCTCGTACGAAATGGTGGTTTTTCTGCATCCACGTGTCTTGTGTCGAGTCGCTGGTTTTCCTGTGGCGTCGCTGTGTCTATGGGGGAAGCTGGAAAACATGTCCTTTTCGAATGTTTCCAAGCAGGTTGTCATGTCGTTTTGCGTGGCAGGCGTGGCACTTTGTGACATTCCAACCTGTTTGATAACATGTGGAAAATATCAAAATTGGCGGAAGTCTCGCACGAAATGCTCGTTTTTTTGCACCCACGTGTCTCGTCTCGAGTCTCTGGTTTTCCTGTGGCGTCGCCGTGTCTATGGGGGAACTCCTCACCTGAGTCACTCCTCACTCTACACTTTACACTCCACACTCCACACTCTACACTTTACACTCCACACTCCACACTTTTAACTACACACTCCTTACTTTACACTCCACACTTTCCACTCCACACTCCACACTTTAAACTCCTCACTCCACACTTTACACTCGGCACTTTACACTCTACACTCTACACTCCACACTCTACACTCTACACTCCACACTCCACACTCCACACTCTACACTTTACACTCTACGCTCCACACTTTACATTTTACAGTCCACACTCCACACTCTACACACCACACTCTACACTTTCCACTCCACACTCCGCACTCTACACTTTACACACCACACTCCACACTTTACACTTTACACTCCACACTTTACACGCCAAACTCCACACTCTACACTTTCCACTCCACTATCCGCACTCCACACTCCACACTTTACTGTACACTCCACACTCCACACTTTATACTTTACACTCCTCGCTCCACACTCCACACTTTACACTCCACACTTTACACTCCTCACTTTACACTCCACACTCCACAATCTAAAATTTCCACTCCAGACTCCACACTCTACACTTTACGCTCCACACTCCACACTTTACACTCCACACTTTACACTCCACACTCACACTTTACACTCCACACTCCACACTTTACACTCCTCACTCCACACTTTACACTCCACACTCCTTACTTTACACTCCACACTTCACACTCCACACTTTCCACTCCACACTCCGCACTCCACATTTTACACTCCACCCTCCACACTTTACACTCCTCACTCCACACTTTACACTCCACACTTTACACTCCACACTCCACACTCTACACTTTACAATCCACACTTTACACTCCACACTCCACACTTCACACTCTACAATTTACAAACTCTAACTCCTCACTTTACACTTTACACTCCTCACTTTACACTCCACACTCCTCACTCCACACTTTACACTCCACACTCCACACTTTACACTACACTCCACACTTTATACTCCACACCCCACACTCTACACTCCACACTTTACACTCCACACTCCATACCCTACACACCACACTCTACACTTTCCACTCCACACTCCACACGCTACACTCTACACTCCACACTCTACACTTTACACTCTACACTTTACACTCTACACTTCACACTCTACAATGTACAAACTCCACACTCCTCACTCCACACTTTACACTCCTCACTTTAAACTCCGCACTCCTCACTCCACACTTTACACTCCACACTCCAAACTTTGCACTTTACACTCCCCACTCCACACTCTACACTCTACAATTTCCACTCCACACTCCACACTCTACACTTTAAACTCCCTACTCCACACTTTACACTTTACACTCCTCACTCCAAACTCTACACTCCACACTCCCCACTTTACACGCCGCACTCCACACTCTACACTTTCCACTCCACACTCTGCACTCCACACTCCACACTTGACTGTACACTCCACACTCCACACTTTATACTCTACACTCCTCTTTCCACACTCCACACGTTTTACTCCTCACACCACACTCCACACTTTACACTCCACACTCCTTACTTTACACTCCACACTTCAACTCCACACTTTCCACTCCACACTCCACACTTTACACTCCACACTCCACACTTTACACTCCTCACTCCACACTTTACACTCCACACTTTACACTCCTCACTCCACACTTTACACTCCACACTTTACATTTTACACTCCACACTTCAACTCCACACTTTCCACTCCACACTCCAAACTTTACACTCCACACTTTACACTCCTCACTCCACACTTTACACTCCACACTTTACACTCCACACTTTACACTCCACACTTCTCACTCCACACTTTCCACTCCACACTCCACACTTTGCACTCCTCACTCCACACTTTACACTCCACACTTTACACTCCACACTCTACACTTTACACTCCACACTTTACACTCCACACTCCACACTCTACTTTTTACACTCTACGCTCTATACTCCACACTTTACACTTTACACTCCACGCTTTCCACTTTACACTCCTCACTCCACACTTTACACTCCTCACTTTACACTCCACACTCCACACTTTGCACTTTACACTTCTCACTCCACACTCTACACTCCACACTTTACACTCTACACTTTACACTCCATACTCCACACTCTACACTTTACACTCCGCATTCTACACTTTACACACTCTACACTCCCCACTCCTTACTTTACACTCCACACTCCTTACTTCACACTCCACACTCCACACTCTACACTTTCCACTCCACACTGCAGACTGGTAACAAGGGAAACATGCACAAGACTGTTCAAATAAACTATTGCAGAAAGGTATTGTGCGTGACTGCATAACCATGTGTTTTGACATCTGTGCCATTAACATACGTGTGAGCATTCGGGTTCGTGGGCTTCATCTTGTTCCATATATTGGGAATTTCATCATCCCAACTGACGAACTCATATTTTTCAGAGGGGTAGGTATACCACCAACCAGACAATCATTCAGCATATGTGAAAATGACGGTGATGGTGATGTGATGATAATGATGATGGTGTTGATGGTGATGTGTTTTTCAAAAAAACTGACGTAGAAGAACTGGCGGTTAAGATGGTTAGTTACATCAATATCTCAATAACCAACTAAATATCTAATATTTAACCCCATTGGATATAACATGAAGTAACAACCACTAAAATACATCTGGTGCCATATCTATTGGTTGGATTTAGCTTATCCCCACTATATCTCAAAATGGCACCAGGCTCAACTTCCCCCGTTGCACACCAGGAGCTGCGCACCATCGGCAGCAGCGAAAGTCGTCGTTTGCAGGTTGGGATGGAATTGGAGATGGATGAGTTGATGTGGATCCATGGTAGAAATATGTTTTTGTACCAAGAAATGTAGGAAATCCATGGAAATCCCGTATGAAAGAACATTGAAGTGGGAACATCATCCTATATAATTAGATAATTCACGTAAAAACGATGTCTTTAGGGTGGGCATTGTGGGGAGAAGGGATTCATTATCTCCCAATGTCCGGGGATTCTTCGGAGAGTCAGCCAAACACTGAGAACAGAGTGATTCTGGTCGGTCAGGAGACTCAGGTCAGCGGTACTGCCGAAAGTTTGAGGGCGCACGACAACAGAGGGGACATGGCTGGAATGATTCGGAATGAGGAGATGGAACAACCCTGGGAAGTCAGGCACGAAGGCTACACGAAGGCTAGAGCCTCTAGAGCCCTGCCGCCAGTAAGCCGAGTGCTTCAGCCGTTGCCTTAAGATTTCGGTATAGTTAACATGAATAGATCCTACACATGACAAGAAATCTTCAGTTTAGGGTTAGACATGGGTCCAGATTGAGGGGAACTACCAGCAGTTGGCTCTTATTGATGGAGTTGGGACCGTGGAATTCATACACAAACTGGTTATCTTAACCTCCTCCTGTCAAGAAAACAGCTCCACAAGAAAGATTCGATGTTCCGCAGGAACAGGAACAGTGAAGCAATATGTCATATATATATATACACATATAGTTATACACCTATTCACAAAAGACGCTGGATTTAAATATGTTCATGTCTTATCAGATTGCAATCCAGCAAGTGAACATCCCCCAGAGGTCCATTTGATTTGTTCAGGCTCTTGATCCACAGATCAGAGTCCATGTGGGACCGTTTCAGTGGAACGTGGAAATTGAAATTTAACGGTTTGCTATTGGAAATTGGCCATAGAAATAGTTGATTTACCTATCAAAAATTGTGATTTTCCAGTTCGCTATGTTGATTTACCAGAGGGTATGGTTTAGTAATCTGATGTAATGTGGGAAAAACAATGCCATTTTTACCACCCATGACTGGGAATGGTAAGCATACCACCTATAAAAATGGTGACGACTGGGGGATGGTAAACATGATCTTGTTTTACCCACATCAACGTTTTAATCGCGTTCTTTTATGAATGTGGAGGCCAGGCAGTGGCTTTGGAATCAGATTTCGTTCAGATTCCAAGTTCCAGCCCTGGAAAAATGTAGCGTCTCTCCGAAATCCATAGTTTTCAAGCGTAAACAAAGATGTATGCCGAGGGTGTCAGTATGAACAACAGTTGTTCCGGAATATATAATATATATTTTTTTTTCTGAGTAGTTTGTTGAAAGCATGATGTTTTGCTGAAACTTATTGTTTTACAGCTTTTGCTGGCTACACATCGTTTCATGCCGTTTTCTCAAGTGTTGCTGGCTGCAATCCCAAGACATTTTGGCATGGATCTTTCACACCGGTCATGGATTGACGAAAACATGAACATAAATAACAATTTGATACGTATGGCCGTAGTGTAAGCATGACTATCTTATCCAGTGTGAATTACGAGGGGATACGTAAAGTGAGACATTTGTGAGATGATTAGAACGTGATTATGGGGCAATTCCAAGATAATTCTGATTTTCAAGACGGGATTGCTTTATCCATCAAATGGGATATGAACATGAAAGTTTTGAGGCACTTATAAGATAATTGTGGGATAAGAAACTTACATACAGACTTACTATAATAATTCGCCAATTCGCAAACATATGGATAAAAACGTCTTTCAGATTTTGTCGATGTCTTTCCCAGTCAACAAAAAACATCCATTCCAAATCATTGCCACTTTCATTCAATTGATCTAGTTAGTTGGTGGTTTGGAACATTTGTTATTTTTCCATCATCTATTGGGAATGTCATCATCCCAAGTGACTTTCACTCCATCAAAATTCAGAGGGGTTGGTTGAAACCACCAACCAGTTGTTCCGTGTAATCCCATCCCCCTGATATCAATGGAAATTCTCCAGGACCAATACATGGAGGTACGTAAACGTACCATATGTTTGGCCATATTTTGTGGGATATTCCCTGAAATTTAGGCCTTATTTTTCGGCCTTATATATGATAGGTACCTCCATGTATTGGATCCTGGAATGGCCATTGAAGTATTAACCAATCCTTAAATGTTCCCAAATATGTGTCCAAATGCCGCCATCCGCCAGCTTCGTCCCAGGACATGCCACAACAGGTGCAGCTGGCGTGTCCCTCGGCGGACCATCAAAAATCATCAAAAAACGGTTTTCACTGGGAAGGCCGCAAGCATCTGGGTAAATTTGTGAATTATTATAGTTTGCCCAGAACCATGGGTAAACATTGGGAAAACGCCACTGACGAAGGCAGCCCGAAGCGAAACTGCGGATGTAGAGACCATGGATAGACCATGGATGTTGCCAAAGTGGAAGCGGTGGACGTTTCCAAGATGGAGACTTTGATGCTGTGGATTGCTTTGTCGCCCAAGCAGTACGAGGATCTCAAAATGCAGAAACATGACGAAAATTCAGAAAAAAATGGAAACATGGAAAATTCTGTTTTAACCATGGACATTCGTTTTAACCCTCCAATCGCTACTTCAGTGGCCATGAATCCGCAAGTTTGGATTTATGGTCGTGTAAAAACTGGGAAATGTGGCTTTACCCCCAGTTACTACTTGGTGGCCATTACTGGTTGTGTTTAAAGGGCTTACTATGGTTTTTTATCTGGTTTTATAGGGATGATAATGGGATATTGATCTGCCAATTCTTGATTCGGTATCAAAGATCTGCTAATTTCATTTCGTAGCCGGCTGATTTCTGGGTCAGCTGGTGAATGGTTGGCGAATCAGTTGGTATTTGTTCATGGTTAACGAAGCAGTAGATGTTTGCCCAACATTTCAGGCATCAAAAATGCATTGGTTAGTTGGCTAGCATATTTGGTTACACCACTTGATTCGATATGGATTGTGAACTAAGTCATAATGGGAATACCTATTATCCATATTTTACCATAATTTCCAATTAGGAATTCTCCAATAATATCCCCATTTGATGGTAAAAATCCGGTCCTTTATTACATTAAATATGCAATTATCCCATAATTGAATCGCAATCATACAATGGATTTTGTATCGTTCCATTGTTCACCAATACACCAACCTTTGGCACTGCACCCTCCCTTACAGTGTCTCAGGGCCAGTGCGGTCAGTAAAGAATGGAATGACTCGACCATACAATCTGTAAACATGGTTTGCTGGAAATCCGCTGTACATGTAGGTTGTAATGGGAACATCATCTAGAAATGAGGGATTTTCCAACAAGCCATGTTTGATTACCGGAGGGTGAACGATCTTACTTGTCTATCAGGTGGTGAACGGAGGCAGCGAAGCTATCGTTCGGAGCTATGGTTGTATTCATATTCCCAATTGAAAATGAGAGCCAAGGAGCTGTTTTACAGGTCTCACAACCACATGGTCACATGGTCTTAGTTTACCACCGAAAATATTGGACATTAAATTATATAGTGTTATATAGTCATGTTTTGATCTTGTCTTGTGGGTTGATACGATTGATAAAGTTGATACCTTCCTCTACTTTTTTGATCCGTCTGGATCCATGTGTTGAAACATCTGAAAAATTGCCTTAAATCCTTTGGGAAATTCACCATCTGGTTATTTAACATAGCCATGGAAAATGGTTCATTTATAGATGGTTTACCTATGAAAAATGGCGATTTTCCATGGCGAACTGTTAAATAACCAGAGGGTAAGATGAATAGAAAGTAAGGATATAAATCCTTGGTTTGGGTTGAACATGGATCACATGGTTAATAGAATTGCAAAAAACTGCAAAGCTACGGGTTTCCTGAAGTTTTTCTTAAACACCAATTCACTGAACAGTGGCAACCAGCAAATGCCTTGAAAGCATTTGAAAGCCATGAGATCGATCCTAAAATGAAACTACTGCACCATACAACAGTATTTTGGGGGGCACATTCCTTGGGCCTTAGACCTTTGGCATCTCCATTTTTTTGGTTTCCCAAGGATCTGGGTGAGTTGCAAGGCGATTTCGTCTCAATCCAAGGTTGAAGGGCTGAAACTCTTGGATAAATTACTTTACTTCGTGTGATCCCCACCATGACATTTATACACTGGCACATCTTCTGGCATTCTATCTGACATATCTTCTGACATTCTATTTGGCATTCTATCTGGCATATCTTCTGGCATTCTATCTGGCAAATCTTCTGGCATTCTATCTGGCATATCTTCTGGCATTCTATCTGACATATCTTATGGCATTCTATCTGGCATATCTTCTGGCATATATTCTGACATATCTTCTGGCATTCTATCTGGCATTCTATCTGGCATATCTTCTGGAATATCTTCTGGCATATCTATCTGGCATATCTTCTGGCATATTTTCTGGCATTCTATCTGGCAAATCTTCTGGCATTCTATCTGACATATCTTCTGGCATTCTATCTGGCATATCTTCTGGCATTCTATCTGACATATCTTCTGGCATTCTATCTGGCATTCTATCTGGCATTCTATCTGGCATATCTTCTGGCATATATTCTGACATATCTTCTGGCATTCTATCTGGCATTCTATCTGGCATATATTCTCACATATCTTCTGGCATATCTATCTGGCATATCTTCTGGCATATTTTCTGGCATTCTACCTGGCAAATCTTCTGGCACTCTATCTGACATTTTATCTTCCTACATGAGGTCCGGCAGGGAACCCTTGGCGTGGATACTCGCGGTTGAGGTCCGGCAGGGAACACTGGGCGTGGATGGTCGTGGTTGAGGTCCGGCAGGGAACACTGGGCGTGGCTGGTCGTGGTTGAGATCCGGCAGGGAACACTGGGCGTGGATGGTCGTGGTTGAGGTCCGGCAGAGAACACTGTGGATCGCGAGTCGCAGTTGAGCAGGAGGACGAGGAGGACAACGAGACGAGGAGGACAACGAGAGGAGGAGGACAACGAGAGGAGGAGGACGACGAGAGGAGGAGGAGAGAAGGAGAGGAGGAGGAGGAGAAGGCAACTTAGATAAAATCTAACAACCCTCACCTGGCAGGTGGGGAAAAACCTGGCTTTCCAACAAATCAGAGAAACCCTTAGACCCTTGGATTGGTCTGAAGGTTTTTCTACAGTTTATATATACCCTCTGGTTATTTAACATAGCCATGGAAAATCACCATTTTTAATAGGTAAACCAACTATAAATGGGCCATTTTCCATGGCTAGGTTAAATAACCATAGGGTATATATATATATATTATAATCTGGTTGGTGGAGCTTGGTGGTTTGGAACATTTGTTATTTTTCCATATATTGGGAATATCATAATCCCAACTGACGAACTCATATTTTTCAGAGGGGTAGGTATACCACCAACCAGTAATAGTTTAAACGGTTTTTCCCTTCAAATGTACAAGACATCTGGGAGGATCCAAATGGAGATTGATGACGATATCCTCATTTTTCCCAAAGAAATCTCAAGTTTTGATGATAAATCATAATTTGTCTGTCACTTTCCAATAAGTTGTCTTTATTTTTCCCATGCTTCTGTTGGTCGTTAAGGTACAATAAGTTACAATATTTCTAGGCCAATCTTACATGGATACTTTAGTCCTTTAGTCTTTTGGTATTAATGGGATTATCTACTAATCAGCAAAAAAACTAGTTTTTTGCAGGGTATGTAAGATTGGCAATGATTTGGAGCAGTTTTCCCTAATATGTCCGTTGAACTGCAACCGGAGGTACCGGCTCAGATTGCGCCACCCAGTCCGGCTTGTGCCCGGCGCCTAAGATTCATCGACGCTGATCTCATGGGACTTATGAGGATTTAGTTCGCCAATTTGGTGCTTGGTTTGGTTGGTGAACTAAGGTTGATGGTAGATCCAGATCCTAAGGTTAACACCAGGTTATAATGGTTAATAACCTGATCTAAGGTTTAACCTGGTAGATTTATGGTTATAAATCAACTTATACCCAGTTGTGTCCCCACATTGTACGGATCCTGGATGGAGATATCCGATTCATGGGGGGATTCATCAAGAAGAAACCCTCTGGTTATGACTAACATAGCCATGAAAGCCATGGCCCATAGAAATAGATGATTTTATAGATGATTTTCCCAGCTATAACTCTCCATTTATGGTTGGGATTTTCCATGGCGAACTGTTAGTCATAACCAGAGGGTAACCAGCATGTTTTTAGCCAACAAGAACTGGCATTTACAAGCAAAATTTAATTTTAACAAGAAACGCATCGTTAAAGGGCTAGAAATGTGGATTTAACCGGCTTCATATGTTGATTTAAGCAACAAAAAATGGGGCCATAAACCAACTATTTATATACAAGGGATTTACAAATACTATCAATGGATTGGTTTAAGGGAAATTTTACAGGAAAGCTCATATTTAACGGAAAAAACCATGGTTTCCGGTTACGATTTTCCCAACAAGACCAATCCATTGATACTACATGGGAATATGATGGGATATCTGGGAAAAGCATGGAAAAGAGGACACCAGTGGACCAGTTGTTCTACAGCTCCCATGTATCAGAATAGCACAGATATGTCTACCACAGTTGTGTTTGTTGGTTTATAACCCCATCTAAATATAATTATCTGGGGTATAAACCAACAATGAACATAACTTATGTTATAGCATGTTATAACAATAGTATATGTAGTTGGATTACAATTGTTTATTCAATGGGAATTTCAGGATCCTAAAATGGAGGTAGTACCATATTTTTGGCCATAGGAATTCGGGGAATATTCCCTGAAAAATAGGCCTTATATATGGTAGATACCTCCAATTTAGGTTCCTGAAATGGCCGTTGATTGGTTATAAACCAGTTTACGTATTTCATGGTGAATTTGTGGTATAACACATATGGATTTGAAACTAAGACATTATTTGAAAACATCAATGTAAACATATGTTTTAATATAATAAACCTCATGGAGCTTTCACATTGGCCAACACATTGCACGCGCTTAAGCTGAATGCGCAAGCTGATCGCAAGTTGAGATGACATGACATGATCCCACCATATCCCATCATCCTGGAGGGGATGTGTCCCAGACCTCAATGAGCCAGTTCGAATTCCAGGAAAAAACGTCCAAAATCTATGGTGAATTCCATGGTTTTGATACTGAAAGAGATCAGGAAAAATCTGTCATAGTTGTCTTTCTGTGGTGTTTTTTGTTCGGCTATTTAAAGTTAGGGTCAAACAGGATGCCAAGGTTGTCAGCTTACAACCGAGTTCCAGTTGATGAACTCCCAATACTTGCCCTACTTCTGAACCAATTTAAAGTATGGGGTAGCACCTTGCTACTGTAGCCTCAGATCCGGGATATCATTGGCAATCATAAAATGGCTCTCATATCCCACATGATATTCCCCATATTTGGCAAATCATCCTGGTTTGAATCCCCATTATTCATTGCTTAAATCATAATTGTTTACATACATCCCTAAGTACAGTTTTTGGTTTATATACATTCCCCACTTATCATTGGTACGGTATATCCCGCACGTGTTATCTATACAATATAATATATGATAATATGCTATTTGTTTAATCGGCCTGTACATATCATATATGGGTCTGTTTGATAGTGTGCACCCAACAATGGCATTTTAATAGGGAAAATGAGGTTCTAAGCCATCAAATGAAGGGGTTTCTCCTAAATCACGAGACAAACCAGCCATCATATCGTATGAAGTTGGTTATGTATCCCCTGAAATTTCCACTCTTGTGCCACTATTCAATTTATTCCTGGTTCAATCACCATTATACAGACAAACCATGACAAACCCATACTTTGGATCATAGAATTGGATTATGGGAAAATTTTAGCCGGAAAGCCCAACCAATTTGATGGTAAAAACCCATGGGTTTCCTGTAAATTTTCCCAACAAAACCAATCCAGTGATTGGATGATTTGGGCCACTGGAACTGCTTTCTTCAGCGAGGCGATGCCTTCTTCAATCGTGGCGGAGTGGCACAACAGGTCGGGCGTACTTGGAGACTACTTGGTGAAGAGTTAGAAACTAGGTCTGCCATGAAACATACCAACTACATTTGGGGCTTGATAAACTTGATAAACTAGTCACATCACCCTAGAAAATTTCCAGGATTTATCCCTGATATCCGTGATTTATCAGTGTTTCACCAAAAAAATGGTGATTTTTCACCAAGCAGTTGGGGTCCCGGGAGCGTCTTCCAACCCCCTCTGCTAAAAAAATGCGCTCAGTTGGTGGATACGCTGGTCAGCAGCTTCAGCTACGATCTCTTGCCCTGGGAGAGCGGGGACAAGATTTGCCTTTTGGCTCTGAAACAGCGTGAAACACCCACGTGATGAATATATGGGTAGACCTTGATGAAATGTGGCGTTTTTTTTGTGCGATTTAGATATTTTCCAGCTAGATATAGGTACGTTGGTTTAAACAACACAACTAGATGCTGGCTGCTGATGTCAGAGCAATTATGGATTCAACCCTGATCCCCGGGGACCCCATAACTGAGCTTCAACCAACATGCGACCATACATGGAGCGTTGCACAACCATACTGGGGTAAACAATGATGAAGGGGTAAGCAAGCACCAAACTTGTGCTTTTGCAAGCAGAAATTGTCATGAAATTCCAGCAACGCTAGTTGTGACGTGATTTGAGCAACCATACTCGGAAGGTTTACTTCAATCTGATTGGTGGTTTGGAACATTTGTTATTTTTCCATATATTGGGAATGTCATCATCCCAACTGACTAGCATTTTTCAGAGGGATTGAAACCACCAACCAGCCTCAGATTGAATTGAACCATGGGCTCATGAGAACTTCATATTCAGAGCGTGGGAGTGAGCGGCATACTTCGGGCCCTGGTGGGTGAATTTTGGTGAAGGGTAGATTGATACTTTGATAGTTTTTTCATGTTGATGCGAATACGTGGGAACCAACTCAAAAAAAAAGTCTAAAGTGCAGGGTATCCAAGAGCCAGCTCAAGCTGGCAAGTCATTAAACGAAATACATATTATACATATATGACATATATATACATATCCCTATGTATATATGTCGCTTTGGATCAAGACCTGAAATAGCAGATTTGATGAACACCGATATATCCCAGCTTTTTCGGGGTGAGCAGCAGGGCACTCCTTGGGTTTTGGCCAATGGCCATGTGCCAGTCACGTCGAAGTTTCAGGTCAACAAATGGCGGAGATTTGCTACATGTCTTTGGATGCAGCTGAAACGACACTGGGCATGCACGGCGTAGCGGCACGGCGTAGGAATCACCAGATGCATTGCTGAAAGATCAACAAACAGGAACAGCCCTCGTTTTAGGAGGATTTTGTTCATTCAACCGCTGAAAGTTCAGAACTGTGCGGACATGCTAAGCCAGAGCCAGCAACCCAATCATCACAAAGTTAACTCGTCTGGTGGGATCTGAGGGCCACCAATGACTCAATTTTTAAGTGACACCACATAAAGCTTCCAAAAGTAGAAAAAGCCTAAAGGCTAGTCAAGTCCTGCCAGGCTGATTATCATCTCCCATTTAATCCGATTTTATAGTGATTTATCTGGTGTGTTTTCTCATTAAAATCATTAAAAGAAAATTCTTGAGCTCTGGAGGTCCCAGCTTGCCATGTTTGAGGATTCAGTCACAGAGTTCACTGGATTCACTGGACAATTTGTAAGGCTTAAGCCTAGTGTCGTCCCCCTTTCCTCCGGCTGATGCCACAAATCCTAAGTAGGTTTTATCTCTGCTTTTGCTACAGGATCGGGCCCCCAAGCTAGCTAAGTTGCCTTATAAGTGGCTTTTATGGTTTATGATTGATATAACTATAAATAATGTGAATTATAACGGTTTATAAACCAACTTAAAACTGGGGGGGCCATCCTGTAGTGTCGGATAAGTAGTATAGACTATGTGTTTAGGGTTAATCCATTTACAGCTGGGGTGAACTTATCGACTTACTCAGTAGGATGAACTACATATCTTTGGCCGGAGTAGAAATGTAAACTGTGGCATCATGGTCTATCCTAATATCTAATGTTGTATTATGTTACATATCAAATAGTATTATGTTACATACCACATATTATATGTAAACTGTTTATTTGAAAAATGGGATGGGTCAAAAGCTACTACTGTAGTAGCATATTTGAAGGAAGAACATCTATTTATAAGCAATCTATGGATGTTGGGGTACCAGGCTTCTGACCAGCACAAAAAAAAACACTTGTTGAAATGGGACGGTGATTGACACCACCAACCATTTGTTGTTTGTAGGTCTAGCGCTGGAAACTGCACAATCATTAGCCAGTGAGACTAACCATCACTGGCACATGAAAAAACATCAATTTATCGTCAGAAAAATGGAATAATACTAGAACATACCTAGAACATACTGTGGTTGGATGTGAAACCGGAAAAAAAAACACCAAAAGGATGGTTGAAAGCCAAACAAAACAATTGCTGGTTGGTGGTTGGGAACATGAATTTTATGACGTTCCATTCAGTTGGGAATGTCATCATCCCAACTGACGAACTCATATTTTTCAGAGGGGTAGGGCTCAACCACCAACCAGATGGCCCATCCACAGTATTGCTTGGCTTGGAGCCCATGGAGGTGAATTTCAGCATTTTTGACCATGGCTATGAGTCAAAACCTGGGAACCTAGACCCGGATGGTACCCCAAATAAGCTGGTTCATGGATGTTTATTCATGTTTTTATTCATGTTTATTCCCATGGTGATCATAGGTTTTGAAGCTGGTTGGTGGTTTGGAACCATGGAATTTTGAATGACTTTCCAGAAACAGAAACGGGAAATTCATCATCCCAACTGACTGTCACTCCATCATTTTTCAGAGGGGTAGGGCTCAAAACCACCAACCAGGGCTCAGTATCCCCATTTTTTCGAATGAATCCCCGAAATCAAGGTGATTTTCCGGCAAACCATGTTTGATTACCAGAGGCTAACCACTATTTATCCGCATTAACCATTATTATCCATCATTAATATACACTATAATATCTATTAGTTAAGATGCTAGTGAATATGAACTATTGTAGATTATACAAACTATTATATAAATCAATAATGATAATAATAACTGTTTGTTCATAATGGTCAGGAACTCTAATCATTAAACACAACTATTCTGGCCCCTGGTGGATCTCCAAAAACGCTCCACGTCCATGTGTTTTGGACTAGGCCTTCATGGCCGAAAAACTGACACAACCAGTGGTTACCTTAGTATTTTGCCATAAATAAGGAGATCAATATATATATATATATATGTTACCTTAGTATTTTACCTTAGTATAAATGGGATTTATATATATATAGTGGTTTAACGGAACATTTTGCAGGAAACCATGGCATTTAACCCGACTAAATCTCAGGACTTCCTGTTTTCCCAGTGGCAATCCAGTGACATCATGCCGAGGGCCATCGTCCAAGGGGTCTATGATAATACGTTCACACCACCGTGGAAGCCTGGCTCTGAAACCAGTGAAGTTGAGGATATCTTTGGTGAAAAACTTTGTGGAACCAAGTTTTTCCCACTTTTGTTTGGTTCAATGTTCGGTTCAATGTTTAAAGCAGTTAAAAAGACATGAAACAACTTGAAGAGAACTGCGGCTATATATTAAGATACTATGTTGATTGGTGATTGTAAGTACCCAGTATGGTTTTATCATTTTTTATCCACTGATAATGGGGATATTCGGTATATTGATATATATATATACATAACTGAAAGTGGAATATGATGCTGGATATGGGGGGTGTGCCCCGCCTAGTGCCTGTTGATGATATTTTTATGGCTTTGTATAGCCCAGAGTGGTGGCACCCTATTGTGGTTGCGAAATCCTGCATCAGCTGGGATCGTTGAAAGCTTAAAACATAATGGGATAAACATGGACAAAGCACCGTTTTCAAGTGGTGCAGGATTTCACAACCATCCACAGTACCCTCTGGTAAACTAACATAGCTATTGAAAATTGCCCATTTATAGATGGTTTACCTATTAAAAATGGTGATTTTCTATAGCTATGTTAGTCTACCAGAGGGTATCAATCAACATTTGGTTGCTGGGTTGCTGGGTTGACTTTCCTTCCAGGGACGATTCCCATTCACTTTCGCATGAAGTTAGGATCAAACCATCAACCAGATTGGCCTCCCGGTAGTGAAACATGGCAAAGGTAATCTGCAAATGGAGGTTCTACTGGGAAAATCAACTATGAATGGAAGACTTGATTGCCGTATTTAATTTGGGGACTTGATCAAGCCTGGTTGGTGGTTTGGAACATGAATTTTATTTTTCCATATATTGGGAATTTCATCATCCCAACTGACAAACTCATATTTTTTAGAGGGGTAGGTATACCACCAACCAGAAGTAATTTTAGAGATTGAACTGGTGGAATATATTTTAAGCAGCAAACAAATGGGGAAATCTTGGTTGTGGACTGCAGTGGTTAATCTGGTTGAAGTAGAACACGTGGTTTTTGATCACCAGGCTATATAAGATGAGAAATCCAATTCATGTCAATTTCATAATGGCGAATATACATCGATATACATATAGATCATATAGATGTGTATATATATATATACACTACATAGTCAGCCCTAATAAGATAGCACAATAAATTTGTACTAAAGTAGTAATAAATCACCTGTCTATATATTTTTTTTGCTGGTACTCTACATGTAAAAAAAACATAGGAAAATCATCAACAGAAATGGTGGGATTTTCCAGCGCGGGTTGGCTTGTTGAATATACCCAAGAACTGGGAGATAGAAAAATCTGGGTGATTTATAGCCCGCTTACTTGCTGGAACTGTCTAAATGGGTTCTTTATCCAGATATAGGTTGTTTATGGGTAAATTAGTGTGTATTGGGTGATGTAAATGTAAACCCACAACTTACTTGATGTAGATGTTTCTTGTTGTTTATCTTTTCGTAATTTCAGTAGGTTTATGAAAATAATCAAAAGTTACCAACAGGCATAAAATAACTATATTGGTATGGGTCAATACCTATAGATACATTTTAGTGGGATGAACATCCATTTACCAGCTATTTCGGGGTTCATTAGGTACCAGGGTTTTGACCCATCCCCATATATATAACTATATATAGGGGGCACCAGCTTGTAGAAATCGTCGGATGCGTCAGAACGCATCCGATGCTGACGCCTGTGGCTTTCAACGTCGAAAAAATGGGTAGGACGTGGACATATACCATACATGGAGCATATGGGATCTTTAACTATATGTCATACAAGGTGCCCCCCCAGTTCCAAATGGCTTGTAATCCCATGAAAACTAGTTCGATATATCAACTATAAACCATAGTGAAATTGGACTTATGAATGGCTCATAATCCCATTAACTGTAGATATATGATTATATATATCTATAAATCATAGATATTTTTAGTTATTGGACTTATAAACCAACCTAGCAAACGAACTGGGGCACCACCCTGTGTATAGTACATGATTTCACCGAACTAGCTGAAAGCCGGAGATGAATACTGTGGATGGTTGCGGAATCCATCCTAATGCTAACTATATGAAACACATGTTTTTCATGGGATAGTTATTATTTGGTTGGTGGTTTGGAACATAATGATTGGTTTTTCCATTCAGTTGGTGATTTCATCATCCCAACTGACGAACTCACTCCATCATTTTTAAGAGGGGTAGGGCGAAAAACCACCAACCAGTTACTATTACAATGTGGGCCCCGCCAGTTATAAGTTGGTTTATAAGCCCCAGTAACTATAGTTATAAGTACCATAAACCATAGTTATAGTTATTGGAGTTATAAGCCAACTTAGCTATCTTGGGGACCTCACATTGTATGTTATGGGATAAATCATCTACCAACTGGTGGATTTCTTGCATCAGTGTGCGATCGCTTGAAACTCAGAAAACATTTCCCCAGCGGCCCAGCGGGTAACAAGCCTGACGGCCCCCATCGCCATCAGTTAACCCATGAGGTGTTTCAAGAAACGATCACTGGGTGGAAGGCACTTGAGTTGTTTCAACAAACTGCCCAATTATTTGTTGGTGATATGAAGGTGTCCTAAAATTGGGGAGAATAATCCATTTTTGATTAAAAAACCATCCAAATTTTAGGGGTGACCATTGGCGAAGAGAATGCACTTGATCATGAGAAGGCGCCTCATGGAGCACAGGGCGCACGCCATCGAGACCCAGGAGAAGCTGGAGTCCATGGAGTCCTTGGAATGGCGCTTGTCGGAATCCTCGAACAGAACGGTTTGGAATGGTTTGGATCCCTTGTTGCTTCGTCTGCTGAAAGATGTTCACAGCAGTACGTGGTTTGCACTGGCCGAGGCCTTATCCACACACATCGAGGGACACGCCCAGGATCTCCTCTTGATGCTGTGTTCCATGTGCTGAGCAATCAATGGCGACTGCTATCCATAATCAATGGGGATTGAATCGTATGTTTGTTGATAGCGACAACCATCAATCGTTTATTGCTGGCGACTTGCCCAATTGGCTGCAGCAGTGGGACTTTGTCAATCTCGAGACGCTCCGAGACGATTGATCGGGCAAGGAGGCCTTTTCAAAATGACAGCGACCTACCAACACCATCAACACCGTCATTTCCAAAACCACCATGTGTTCAGCGAATCGAGAATCGCAAAGGATTTGGCTTAGATCCGATCCTTTTCCATATTTTTCAGGCCTAAATTTCAGGGAACATCCCCATAAAATATGGCCTTATTTGGCACTAACGTACCTCCATTTTAGGATCCTGAAGATCTCCCATTGAATTAGCCTTACTCTGGGTCCCTGGTTTGTCAGCATGATCTGTTGGACCCTGCTTGGTGATCCCTAGAGTGTTTTTTTTGCTTAATCTGATTGTGAAAGAATAGGCTACCCATCCATTTCAACGCTTTGTCATGTTTGATCATGTTTTCTCATCATCCCATTTTCAGGATGTGTTGGATATCTACCTGTCTTTATGTGCATATACATACATTACATTACATTACATGACATGACATGACATTACATTACATACATACAAACATTAATTACATACATACATACATACATACATAAATACATACATACATACATACATTGCATACATTGCATACATTACATACATTACATACACTACATACACTACATACATTACATACATTACATACACTGCATACATTACATACATTACATACATTACATACATTACATACATTACATACATTACATACATTACATACATTACATACATTACATACATTACATACATTACCTTACATTACATATTACATACATTACATACATTACATACATTACATACATTACATACATTACATACATTACATACATTACATACATTACATACATTACATACATACATTACATACATTACATACATTACATACATTACATACATTACATACATTACATACATTACATACATTACATACATTACATACATTACATACATTACATACATTACATACATTACATACATTACATACATTACATACATTACATACATTACATACATTACATACATTACATACATTACATACATTACATACATACTTAGTAGTTCTAAGAAATTAAAAAAAAGCAAAACAAACATCTAATCATAAAGACGTGCCAGGTTAGTATATACCGATATACCCCTTATGTGTACGCAAAGCCTGTGTGCCCTGTGTGCCGAGGGTGGATCAGTGGTGCGATGGCTGGGCGGATATGGCAAATTGTGATGCCTCCACCCAGTGCCCCTTGGCAAAGGCTACCAAGTCCAGAGGGCTTGCCGGAGTTAAAAACTCCATGGGGCCCTTGGGGGCTTTGACAATAACCACTACCCTCTGGTAAACTAACATAGCTATTGAAAATGGCCATAGAAATAGTGGATTTTCCCATTAAAAATTGTGATTTCCCATAGCTATGTTAAATTACCAGAGGGTAACAAAATTAAATATGCGTTAATCATCCAAAGATTTCCACTTTTAATAATGTTTTAATCTGAAAAAAAACAGATTATAGGATTTTAACCACAAATAATGGGGCACGATAAGTATATAATTGATAGACGGTTGATTAGTTTTTGATTAATCAGGAAGGGAGTTTACCTACATAGTGATTGCGCGTGATTCTTGTAACCATTTATAGCCCATAAAAGGGGATATACCTATTACCCTTCGGTGTCCTCAAACATGGCTAAGTGGGAAATTCCCATGGAGGGGTATTTTTTTTGGCATGTTTTTTTTTTGGGGCAATTTTTGTTTTTTTTGGTCCTGGCTCCTGGTGGCTTCTGTGGCTTTTGTGGCTTCTGTGGCTTCTGTGGCTTCTGTGGCTTCGTGGCTGCTGTGGCTTCTACGGTCCTGGCTCCTGGTGGCTCCTGGTGGCTCCTGGTGGCTCCTGGTGGCTCCTGGTGGCTCCTGCGGCTTCTGTGGCTTCCATGGCTCCTAGAGCTCCTCCCTCCTATGGTTCATTTATCATCTATCGATCAATCTATCAGTGAAGCATGTTCACCAGGCGCATGTTGTGCATTAGATACACCTTGAGTATCATCTCTCTATCTGTCTTTCTATCAATCTATCCATCCATCCATCTATCTATCTATCTTTCTGTCTATCTATCTGTCTATCTATCTATCTATCTAACTATCTAACTGTCTATCTACCTGATTCTGTCTATATCTATCTATATCTATCTATATCTATTTGTATCTATCTATTTCTATCTATATCTATCTATATCTATCTATATCTATCGGTATCTATCTATGTCTATCTATCTATATCTATCTATATCTATCTGTATCTATCTATGTCTATCTATATCTATCTATATCTACGTATCTATATCTATCTATATCTATCTATATATCTATCTATATCTATCTATATCTGTATCTATATCTGCACCTATGGCTGTATCTATATATCTATATATCTATATAATTGTCTATATATCTATATCTCTATATCTCTATATATCTCTATTTATTTCTATAGATCTCTATATATCTATATCTACATACATATATATATATACATATATATATACATATATATATATCTATATATATATATATATCCATATAAATATCTCTATATCTCTCTCTATATATATATATCTATATATCTATATATCTATATATCTATATACCACTATATATCTGTATATCTGTGTATATATATATATATATCTATATATCTATGTATCTATATATCTATATACCACTATATACCACTATATACCACTATATATTTATATATCTGTATATATATGTATATATATCTATTTATCTATATTTCTATATATCTATATATCTATATATCTATATATATATCTAAAATGTTTGCATTATCGTCGGGATGATATTCAACCCCAAGCCAACCCTGAACCAAACCTTATATAAAGAGATCTTATTCCAACTCGATGATAACATCAAATGAAACTATTGTGCATCGTTGTGCCTTAACCTACATTCCACATGTTTCCAAGGTGCATGTCGTGTAGTATATACACCTTGAGTATCACATTCAACCCAGCACCTTGCAAGTGAAAATATGTGTTTCCAATCTTCTTTGGGGGGGAGGCGCTGCGCCCTCCCCCCAATCCCCCCCCTTTTTTATTTAAATTCAAACTTGCATGCATTTCAATACACTAGTTTGGGTAGACTCTATATATATATATACATATAAATTTTTATATATTTATATATTGTATATATATATATATTGTATATATATACATATACATATGGTTGTTTATATACACAACTTTCATCCCAAAATAAACTGCAAATAATCATGTGCATGCATATGCGCCCACATAAGTATAGTTTTTTGTATGTACATGTTGTATCTCTAAATAACCCCTAATCCAACCCTAAACAAACCCTGAACAGACCCTAAACCAGCCCTAAAGAAACCTTAAAACCAACCCTAAATAGACCTTAAACAAATCTAGAATAAACCATAAACCAGCCCTAAATAAACCCTAAAACCAAACCCTGCAGATATATTAATCACACTTGTAAATGCATTGATCTACATATGCATATAGTCATGATTAGTCATGCATGTATACCTCTATACATCTACAGTTTGTAGTTTGCACATCATGTATCTGCAAAAATCAATGAACACTTCGGAAAAAACAATGAACACAATGTAAAAATCAATGAACACTTTGGAACAATGAATGAAAACCAGTAACAAATGAATGAACACCATACAAAAATTGAAGAAAAACATAGAAAATTCCATTGACAAATGGAAGAACGGAACAATCGAAGAAGACCATGGAGCAATTGAAGAAAACCATGGAAAAATTGAAGAATACTATGGAAAAATTGACGAATACTATGGAAAAATTGACGAAAACCATGGAAAAATCCATGAACATCTTGGAAAATTCCATGAAAATCATGGAAAAATCAATGAAAACCATGGAAAACTCGATAAACACCATGGAAAATTCATGAAACCACTGGAAAAATTGACGAACAGTGCGAATGAGAGATTTTAGCTACAAAAACCAAGGAAGGGAGCCTGGACGACCAAAAAAAAAAAATGCCAAAAAAAAAAATGCCAACTTAATTTCGCGCCCAATTCCCATCATGAGTGGAGGTTGGGTCCCGTCATCGAACTAACTGGATTTTCCCATGGATTTTCCAGCAAACCATGTTAGTTTGGACACCGGAGGGTACCTCAAGAGTTAGGGTAAAACCATAAATTTCACTAGCTAATATTGGAATTAATGGGATTTAAGATGGGTCTGTCTGAAAATAGGGTACCCAAAACCCAAGGGAGGATCATCATGTTTCGAAGCAAAGTCGCTATGGGTCACCATTTTCAGACACCCACATCCACAATGGGGATGAGAAAACGGGCCGGTGGATAGAGAAAACGCAGTTCCATACGGTCAAAGGTGGTGCGTTTCACCGTCAAAAGTGCGGCTTTTTCACATGGTTTAACCATCGTGGGGATACATAGCCGATATTGGATATTCAGGATGATATTACACTCAATTTTCGACCAACAAAACTACTCGATATTAATGCTACTATGATATTTCCGATATTAATGATATTTTACCATATTATACCAAATATTCGATACCAAAAAGACAAATAAATCCAAAGCTAATTCATGGTTTTCAGGTATTTGATATTACAGGTCAGAGAGTTCCAGCACAAATCACTGGGTAGTTGTGTATTGGAATATAGGGTGTTTGCACATCTCCCCCTAGAGGTTTCGGTTTCGTCAAGGAAAGATTTCAATGTTTGGAGTGAATACGGCAACTTAAGTAACTTGCGAAAATACCCTCTGGTAAACTAACATAGCTATTGAAAATTGCCATTTATAGTGGATTTACCCATCAAAAATCGTGATTTCGATAGTTTTTTGTATGTTTACCAGAGGGTATGTGAAGATTCAACCTTTGGGTCGGCTTTGATGATATGTGTTCTTTGGATGCGACAATCTAAACTTGGGAGAGGATACTTCTGGTTGAACCTTGACCCGGATTCACTATCAACATGAAGGTAAGGAATTAAACGGCTATAGTCGGGATTTATCAGGGATAAATGGGACATGTTTGATACAGTTTGGTTAGTCATTCACCAAAAATGCATTTTTTTTTGCCAACAGAAAATGGTCAAGTTTGTGAAATTCACTGAGATAGCTCAGTTGAAATGGTGGATGAATCGAGTTGGATGGGTCTAACACTTCAGCAACAACCCCAGATTAGCTCACCATGCTGGAATATTTACCTACAAAACTGGGCCATGTTTGGGGTAAATGTAGGTAAATATTCCAGCACCATGGTGAGCTAATCTGGGAAACATATCTACTCTGGAGCGGCTTTCCCCGGCAAATCTGTTGAATATATTGAATCCGTTGACGGGGAACCTGCTTGAAACGCAGGTTTTGTGGGGTTTTGTGGGGTTTTGTGGTCATCAATTGGGTCAGTCTTCAGTGGTCGCAGGGCCTTAGGGGTGCAAAAGCAGTTTTGTATCTATTTTAGGAATCCAGTGGTTCATCATCATGTTCCCCATTAAAATCATTGAAAATGGCAATATTTTAGGGGTATACCCAGTTTCCGATGGTTTCAGATAAATCAATGTTGGCTTCCATGGGCGTCAAAAAAGCGTTTTTCTTCACCAAGCACAGGCAAGCCGTCAATAAGTTCGAAGATGGGACCAGTGGAAATGTAAACATCTCAGGTATATGGATCAGTCACAACGGTTCGAGGTCACTATGAACGGCTATGAACGAGAGAAACAAGTTGTTCAACGTAGACATGGCCAATCGGCCAACCTTAGATACTGTTAGACGCGAGAAACACACATAGTAGTTGGGTAGATTGAGACATCCCAATTATAAAGCATCCTACTACCCATCAATCCAGACTAAAGTGTCCATGGCTGAAAAATTACATGAAGTTAACTCTCCAGTTTTTGATGCTGAACATATTTTTGTCGCTTTTTGTATAATGTGGGGCCCCGTAGTTATAAGTTGGTTTATAAACCCCATTACCTATAGCTATATCGACCACAAATCATAGTTAACCCAGTTATGTGCACCAACTTAGCTATCGTTTGGGGGCCTCACATTGTATAGATAAAATTGGCTTGTGTACATCCCCATGAAATGACCAGAAGTGCCGCGACACTCGCTCTCAGCGAACCCCGGCAGCACTAGGCAGCTCTTGCTCCGACCTCACATCTGCCGTGGACTACAACACCTGCGAAGGCTGCTGCCAATGCCTCGCTACTAGGCGAAAAAATGGTGTTGTGTATACTTCTGGGTAAATTTCATCACGACCTCACGGTTCTCCCGACGCCTGGAATCATGATTACCTCTAGGGGAATCATTCTAAAATGGCCCAATATTTCAGGCCCGACATTTTGGAGGATCACCCTATAGTAAGTGGTTCATAACCCTGGCTAGTAGATTAACCCATCATCCAATTCTACTATGGTTCCTTAACTAGCTATTAGGATGATCCTCCAAGTAGGAACTACATGGAACTACCAGGTAGGCCCCCAAAACGATAGGCTACATTGGTGCAAATAACGATGTGAATTCTTTGGCTTGTGGCGGTAGATACAACGCAAACACGTATTCATGTGGTGACTGGTTAAGCAACATGACAGTTGGGGGCCGCACACTGTACCAAATATGGGTTTGAACAAGCCCTAAAGCGGGTTGATATTGACATACTTGTGATATTCGAAGGAAGTTTGGATGTCAAACTTCCGACAATATGGACAGATGGAAAAGCAGAGGTGGGAAGAGTCAGAGAAGAGAAGGGAAGAAGAAAGAAGATCAGAGAAGAGAAAGAGTCAGAAGAAAGAAGATGCAGGTGCTCGAAAAGGTAGAAAAGTCCCGAATCACTGTTTTCCAATGATCTGTGGCTCCGGAGGGTCGAAAAGTAGGCTCGCTAAAGCGGTGGATGCGGAGCCATCTGGCCAGATGAGAGATGAAAAATAGCACGCCATTGTGCACACATGTGAGGACCACTTTTGGAAGCTGAGATGTCGAAAAAGTGTATGCCGTTGTGGCGCGAAACACATTTCCAAGTCAAAATGCGCAAAACACCACATGTTCGGACCACTTTTGGAAGCTGAGATGTCGAAAAAGTGTATGCCGTTGTGGCGCGAAACACATTTCCAAGTCAAAATGCGCAAAACACCACATGTTCGGACCACCTTTGGAAGTTGAGATGTCGAAAAAGTGCATGCCGTTGTGGCGGGAAGCACATTTCCAAGTCAAAACGTGCAAAGCAGACCAACACCAACGTGTGACCACTTTTGGAAGTTGTGATGTTGAAAAAGTGTACGCTGTTGTGGCGCAAAGCCAATTTCGAAGTCAAAATGCTAAAATCACCACATGTGCTCGTGCCACTTTTGGACGTTGAAGCGTCGTTTTGTGTGTCAGGCGCAAGGGATTCTGCACCTTGCCAAGAGTGAGCACAACGCGGGGTTTTGTAGCATCTCCAAAAACGATGGCAAGCGTGGGACATTTGAAGAGGATCTGCAAAGGTGCATTTTCCGTGGCAGGCGCAGTACAAGACATGTTCATCAGAGATGTTAAGAGGTCAGGGCGCTGCTTTCCTGAGAGGTGTTGCACTTTAGAGCATCAAAATCTGCAGGTTTGCTGAGATGATTTTGCGTGACAGGTGCAGCATTTCGTATGACCTGGCATCACTTCTTCGTGGCAGGGGCAGTACTTTAGACACATGGAATGGAAAAATCGCAAAACGCACTGGCACGAGGCCGTCAGCTGTGCACAACTTTACATTTTTGAAGGAAGTCTTGCAGAATTGCTTCGTTTTTAATGCTGTCAACTTGGAAAATTGAGGAAGCCTCGCAGAATTGCTTCGTTTTTGACGTTGTCAAGTTGGAAAATTCTGGACGTCTCGCAGACTTGCTGCATTTTCGATGTTGTCAAGATCAAAAACTGAGGAAGTCTCACAGAATAGCTTCGTTTCAAGCTTGCAGATAGACAGATCGATAGATAGACAGCTACAACTACAACTCCCACTACCGCGACACTAAACTACTACTACAGCTACAACTACAAATACAAATGCAGATATACTACGCTACATGCCACTACACTAATTACATCTATATAATTACATCTAATTACACTACACTACACTAGGCTAATTACACAACAACAACAACAACAACAACTACTACTACTACAACTACTACAACTACAACTACAGCTACAACTACAACTACAACTACAGCTACAACTACAACTACAACTACTGCTACTCCTACTACTACTACTACTACGACGACTACTACGACGACTACTACGACGACTACTACGACGACTACTACGACGACTACTACGACGACTACTACGACGACTACTACGACGACTACTACGACTACTACTACTACGACTACGACTACGACTCCTGCTGCTGCTGCTACTGCTACTACTACTACTACTACTACTACTACTACAATTGCAACTACATTTCATTACGCTACATTACACTACACTACACTAATTACACTGTTGCACACTACAACTACAAATGCAACTACAACTATACTACATTACACAACACTACACTACACTAATTGACATACACTACACTACAAATACAACTGCAACTGCAACTACAACTACCGCTACATTGCACTGCACTGCATTGCACTACACGACAGTACACTACAACTACAACTCCACTACTTTACACTACACTAGGCTACACCTCACTATACCACACTACAGTACACAACACTGCAGCACACTAGACTAGACTACACCAATTACACCACACCACAGCCACAACTGCAAGTGCGACTGCACTACACTAATTACACTACATTACAACTACAACTCCATCACGCTACACTACAACTACAACTACAACTGCACTACACCACACTACATCCAGCAGTTGTGGTGGAGGGACCACTGCAACCATTGCAACTATCAAGAAAAAAACACAACTCCAACCACCTTTCAGTCCATCAGTGAATTCGCTCTGCCATCCGTGATTCACAACAACCAACCTCTCCTTTCGGTTTCCTATTTTTGAAACTTCCGCCGCCTTGTGCGGTACTACTGATACTGTTTAATGACAGTTGATAAATGACAAATGACAATGTGGCCCCCCGGTCATGTTCGTTTTTTTGTTCATGCCTCATCTGACCTGTTGTGTTTTCTTGGCTGCCAATGGTGTCCCGAAGGTAGGTAAGTTGGTTTATTTCACGACAATTTTTTAGACCAAAATTCTTGCAGAATGAAATTGGGAGTGAAATTTTATAATTTTCATTTTTGCTCAACTGTTGCCAGGTTTATCCCGATAAACATTCATGTTTACGTAAGTGCCCACAAAGGCAACCTATTCATTTGTCAAATGCAAATAACTGACGAAAATTTGTTGGCGAACTTTGCTGGCGAAGTTTTGCCGGCGAAATTTGTGGCGAAAATTCTGAGTGAAGTATGTAGTTTGAGTATGCGTTGAAGTTTGCGGCGAAGAATCTTGGAAATTTGCGTGTAATTTTAAATTACTGTTGGATTTATGCTGGAAGGGTGAACAATAACAAACAACACACAACTGGTGGGCACTACATTGCGCCATCTGGTGAACGGGTTTCCTCGCCCCCCCACCATCAGCGCGGAGTGGCGGCATCTGATGAATGAGTTGCCAAGAGCTGAGCCTTGGCCACATGTCGAATACTTCGTTGAAATACGAACTCCATCCAGATGCCTGTATGATCCAGACACCATGCCTCTATGATCCAGACACCATGCCTTACACATAACCTCATCCAGACACCATGCCTTACACATACCCTTGGAGACAATGGTTGTCTTTTAAGGCAGGGTGTCATGAAAAGGCGTGGTGTCTTACCCAGGAGCTGTGGCAAGGAAGCGGGCTCACGGACACCGGGCTCCAAGCGTATTCCGACATGATAGCCAACGTGACGAAGGAGGATGACAAGCTGGTTGGTGTCGCTGAATTCTTCAGCGACCAAGCACACTGGACCGACCTGCTCGCGTAGAAAACGGTAGATGGTCAGTCCCGACCCCTAGCTAAACATAAGCGACCAACATGATTGCGCCCAGACACTTGTCAGTCACTCTACACTTTACACTCTACACTCCACACTTTACACTTTACACTCTACACTCCACACTTTACACTTTACACTCCACGCTTTCCACTTTACACTCCTCACTCCACACTTTACACTCCACACTTTGCACTCTACACTCCACACTTACACTTTACACTCCGCGCTTTCCACTTTACACTCCTCACTCCACACTTTACACTCCACACTTTACACTCTACACTCCACACTTTACACTTTACACTCTACACTTTACACTCTACACTCCACACTTTACACTTTGCACTCCACGCTTTCCACTTTACACTCCTCACTCCACACTTTACACTCCACACTGTACCCATTGCACACTCCACACTTTACACTCCACACTGCCTTGCCGTTTTCCCTAGCGACATTGGAGTTCGGAGGGTGTTTTTTATCGACTAGTGACTAGAGACTCGTTACCCGTTTGCCTTTGTTGGATCTGTTGGGGAAGAAATGTCATACACGGTGGTGCCCCCCCAAGTGATAAATGGGTTATAATCCCATTAACTACAGATATATCACCTATAAACCATAGTTTTTGGACTTATAAACCAACTTAGTTAACTATGGGGCACCACCCTGTACCCAAGAAAAAACACAGTTTCAAGAACAACCCTAACAGCCACAAAACATGAACCAACTCACCACTGTTCATTTGGGGAAAAATGGTCGCGGAAGTCTGGTTTTCAAGTGCAAATACAACAAAAAATCAATGGGAATTCCAGGATCCTAAAATGGAGGTACTGTACCAGATAAGGCCATATTTTGGGGGTATATATATTGCCTTACAGAAGCCTTACATAGGTCTTATATATGGTAGGTACCTCCAATTTGGGTTCCTGGAATGGCCATTGGAATATGTTTGTCTGAACATTGTGGACCCAACAATTTGATTGCTTGGAATTATGCATTGCTGGTAAGAAAAATTCCAATATATCAGTGGTTTGGAACATGTTTTATTTTTCCATATATTGGAAATAGTAACCCCAACTGACTAATATTTTTCAGAGGGTTTGAAACCACCAACCAGTATCATATGTTTGTCTTAGTTAAATCCAATTGTTTGATGGTAAATCCATCATGTTAAGCTCTCGTTGGTTCAATCCTTTTCATTTAGGACGCACGCATCAGTCCACCGGATTATTACTGCCGCATAGTCTGATGACTAATTGAAATCGCTGTAGAATAGATCATCAAAGTTGTTTCACATGTTGTTGGTTGAAAATTGGTTCGTTATCTTTAGGTTTTGGTTTTTTAAATATAAGTCTTCAAAGTCTGGATGTCTGATCGAAAACAAATTTTTAAGACTTTGTGATTTGAAACCTTGGCATATCATGTATATGATATATATATATTTATATGATATCATAGTAGATCTGGTTAAATCAGAGTAATTCACCTGAAATAAGGCGATTTGGGGATATTTTTTTTCCTTACAGCCATGTTTTCGTTGGGACTGTGGCCTTTTAATCCCCCCTTTGTTATCCTTTGTTGATGTTCAAATTTCTACGCCGAAACTTACGGGCAGCAAGGACGATGTCATCGGCTACTACGCCAGACTGAAACACAGTTGGAGTATCCCCGAAGCCAAGTGCCTCGGTCTGGCTCGGCCTGGCTGTGGTGACGATCGGCAACCTGTTGGTTGCTGAATGATGCTGTATGATTCATGGTATTTGTATCGTTTTTTCCTCATCATGATGGCACCTTTTTCGTTTTTATATATTTTTATTGTTGGTTCAATTTTTTATACTTCAAGACACAGCGAATCAGCAGAGCCACACTTCCGAAACAGGTCGTCGACCGAAGCTTGATGTTGTTTTGTGTTGGCCCAAATTAGGCATTCCAAAATTGGTCCCAAGTTACCATAAAAATGGACCCAAATCTGCAGTCCCGTTGAATATGGACATGTCGTACTTATGACCACAAAAATGGTACTTCAATCAGATTGGCTATGAATTTCACCCACAAAGAAAGGGTTCACCAGATGTCACCAGATGTCACAAGAAAAGCTATGGAATGTGGTTTATTTGACATAAGTGGTATAAGTGTATACCATAAGTGGTATAAGAGGTATAAAGTATTTATTTGATGACTTGTGAATCGGCTGCTAGGTATAAGATGGTATAAGTCGAAACTTATTCAACAAATCAGCAGCATCCATGGGACATCCTGGGACTCCAAAGCATCAAAGGAATCCTGACGAGTTTCCAACCAAGATGTGGATTTATCAATGGCCATTCCAGGATCCGATTGATTGGAGGTACCTACCATATATGTTTGGCCGAAAAATAAGGCCTAAATTTGAGGGAATATCCCCAGAAAATATGGCCTGACATATGTTACTAACGTACCTCCATTTTAGGATCCTGAAATTCCCATTGGATTTATGCCTGTAGATTCTTGAGGGATGATGGGTTGAGTGTTTCTGGTCTGCTTCTCTTGCCGCTTCGTATTTTCACAGTTTTTTTGCTGGACATATAACGTTGGGTACATCCAAACATGGATGGTCGATAGCAGAAAATGTCTTTTCCATTACTTTTTCTGGTGGCGGTCCCGTGAGACTGAAATGAGAGGTGCAGCCACGTGGCTGAAATCTACCCCCTGTTGGTTGATGATGAGTTGGGGGATTATACTACTTGGTGGCGAACTACCCACTGCTCGTAAGTGGCTTATAACCCCAGTATTTTGAGTGGATTAACCCGACAAAAATCCCATTTATAACTGGGGTGAACTAACCCACTTACGAGCCGCGGGTAGTTCGCCACCAAGTAGTCAATAGTCATTGGGGATTACTTCATAATCCAAGAAGGGGGGAATCCACCAACCAGGATTTCATGGAATGATTGCTGGGGATTTTCAACACTGCTCAAATGTTGACACGTTTGCCTGTTTGGGTATGGCTTAACTCAGCATGATTACAAGATATATCAAGATATGATCAGACGTTTCGAACGCTGCATTGCAGGTTGTTGCGTCCATAGTTTTGAACCCCAATTTTCTGTTAGAACACTGAACTCCCAATCAGGCCACCCCTCCACAAATAAGACATGGAGAAGGATTTTTACCCACATCAATGGCCCATCAAACCCCTAAGATATGTGCTAGCTGCTCGAATTAAACCCCTGTCTTGGAATTCAATGAGCAATCGTACTTGATGGCTCATCCCACTGCTCGTCAGTGGGTTATGACCCCAGTTATAAGTGGATTAACCCGACAAAAATCCCATTTATAACTGGGGTGAACTAACCCACTTACGAGCCGTGGGTAGTTCGCTACCAAGTAGTCAATAGTCATTGGGGATTACTTCATAATCCAAGAAGGGGGGAATCCACCAACCAGGATTTCATGGAATGATTGCTGGGGATTTTCAACACTGCTCAAATGTTGACACGTTTGCCTGTTTGGGTATGGCTTAACTCAGCATGATTACAAGATATATCAAGATATGATCAGACCTTTCGAACGCTGCATTGCAGGTTGTTGCGTCCATAGTTTTGAACCCCAATTTTCTGTTAGAACACTGAACTCCCAATCAGGCCACCCCTCCACAAATAAGACATGGAGAAGGATTTTTACCCACAGCAATGGCCCATCAAACCCCTAAGATATGTGCTAGCTGCTCGAATTAAACCCCTTTCTTGGAATTCAATGAGCAGTGGCTTATAACCCCAGTTATAAGTGGATTAACCCTACTTATCCCATTTATAACTGGGGTGAACTAACCCACTTACGAGCCGTGGGTAGTTCGCCACCAAGTAGACACTGACTCGCAAAAGAATTGGATTCAGATGCTCCACTCGGAAATCAGAAACTGGCGTCGTATGCAGAAACTCCAACTGGTCGTAATCAGAGACCTCCGTCGTTTCAGTGTGTATATATATATATAGTTGACCATACCTCCCTAAGATATTCTTAAAATCAAGAATGCACAGGGAAATCGATGGGTCAAGTGGTATCCCATGTTTGAGTTGTCAGTATCCCATGTTTGAGCTATCCCATATTTCATCTGCAACGTCCATGTGGTTTCCAGTCAAAAGCCCCTAATCATATTCTATAGACAATAAGGGAAAAAAACAAAACCGCCCATTCAGCATCGCAGATGCTGAGCCCCTACCTTTGTGAGAAGTAAAAATCCCAATTTCACATTTCCCCGAATCGCTGGGAAAGGTTGCCTTGTTCGTTTGGCGGGCAAAAACAACCCGTTCCAAACTCATCGATCAAAGCCATCGCAGGTGTAGAATGCTGGGCGAATATCTCAGGCGCCCGGCTACATGGGCTACCCTCTGGTAATTTGACATAGCGAACTGGAAAGATCCACCATTTTTGATGGGTAAATCCACTATTTCTATGGCCATGTTCAATAGCTATGTTGACATAACCAGAGGGTACATATTTTGTTTGGACTTCGTGGATGATCATCACAGGATGTATAGGCGATGACCCAAAAAATGGTAACTTGAATCCTGTAAGTCGATGGTAACTGGACATCTCGAAAAACCCATGGTAACTTGACCATGGCATATATATATATATACCCTCTGGTAATCAATCATGGCAATGGAAGTATCTGGAAATATATGGGATTTTATGGAAATAGATCATATGTTCTGAGGATTTCCCCAGCGAACTAAACCTCCACTATCCTTCATTCCTAGAGGATTTCCCAGCCATGTTTTATACCGAGTTGCGTGACCCGGTCATCGAGTCGCGTGATCCCAGACTCGCCTCTGTTGGAGCTTCAGAACAATTCCTGGATCCATGGTCAGATCTTCAAACCTTAGGGTATAGTATACTTAAGATGACTTCTGGATTTGTATACAAATCATATCAAATCCATCGCAAATCCTAAGTTTCTAGTTAAACAATGTTAAACATTGCTCCAGATTCGCAGTTGGGTGTCTTAAAGATGATTCGCAAAAAGGAGTCGACTCCGGATCATTCTGGTTGATCATCACGTTCCCTCTTAAGCTTGGCTTCTTAGTAGCTTGCAGGGCTACCTTGGATGGTGTCACAAAGGGAGTTACAGTTAGCTCTTGGGTTACGAATGTATCCTTGAGCCACAAGTAGACTGGTTGGTGGTTTGGCACATGTTTTATGACTTTCCATATATTGGGAATGTCATCATCCCAACTGACTAATATTTTTCAAAAGGGTTGAAGCCACCAACCAGAAAAGTATATGAGCAAACTGACAGGGGGTGTGTCTCAAACTTGGCTATTCCCCAGTTGATGGGCATGGCATGGCATGGCGGAAAATGATGAAACATCCGAGGCCTACCACCACCCACCTCACAACCCAATTTTGAAGGCGATACCACAAAGAGCAGTGGCCCCCCCCACAATTCTTGGTTTTTTCCCTATAGGAAGTTGTACACCTGTTTGAATTGGATTCATTCGAATATATGATCAATGTCCATTTCAGGAACCTGAATTGGAGGGGGGGGTAACCTACCATATTATAAGGCTTATATAAGGCCTTAAATTCAGGGAATATCCCCATAAAATATGGACTGACATATGGTTACTAACGTACCTCCAGGATTGGATTTCCTGAAATTCCATTGATCGATCTATGGAATAATGTGTTGCACGCAGAAAAAAATGATTACCTCGATATATCCACCGTCCAACAATAAAAAAAATTAGTCATAAAACCGACAGAACCAGCATAATCACCATTCAACATACAGTCGGTGGTGCCCCTTTTGCAGGTATATATAAATGGGTGAAATCATCCCATGAAAAGTATACTTCGATATACCACCGTCCCAAAAACCTCATCGTGAAATTGGAGAAACATAAACGCACCAACCAACCAATCGCGATTTAGCGAACACTGGGGCACCAACCACATGATGGTTATATCCCCATGACCCCCATGTGGCTATGGTCCACGCTATGCTCCGCGTTCCGGTGCGCCAGGAAAACTGGGCCTCTTGGTGAATCAAGGGCTGGATCTCACCAAATTGGGATGTCGTGATTTTTATATCTGTTAGCCTCTGGTAATTGGAGGTTTAATAGATTATGATTGATGGGTTTACTATGGTTTTTCATATGCTTTTTTTTTCGGGATGATCATGGGATAATGATGGGATAATACTGGGATATTGATGGATATGCCCTCTGGTAACTTAACAGTTTGCTATTGGAACATGGCACATTTTATAGTTGATTTACCTATAAAAAATGGTGATTTTCCATATAGTTATATTATATAGTTTACCAGAGGGTACTCTAGCTCTTTTGTGGTTATTTACCTATCAAACATGGTGATTTTCCATAGCTATGTTGATTTACCAGAGGGTATGGTTTAGTAATCTGATGTAATGTGGGAAAAAACAATGCCATAAACCACCCATGACTGGGAATAGTAAGCATACCACCTATAAAGATGGTGATTTTGGGGATGGATAATGGCATTGTTTTACCCACATTCATCTGTTTATGATGGTTTATATATAGTCTTGTTTTCTGGGATATGATAAATTGGGGGGCAGTCGGATATTTATGGATATGTATGATAGATATGTGTGTGTGAGTAACGGGAGGTTAACAGCACCAGACAGGCAACGTTGGGCACCCCCTCGTAGCTGCTGAATCCGTGTTGGATCGTTTCTTTCATCAGCATTGATATAGTTTTTTTTGGGGGGGGTGGATTAGAAAATGACAGACCAGCCTTACAGACCAGGCTTAAATTTTCCGTGCCCCTGAACTACGAAAGTTAACCGAAAATGATTAGATAGTGTCAACGCCAGTGTCAACGCCAGTGTCAAGGCCAGTGTCAACTTGGGATTATTTTCACTTCGTTCTTGAACCATGTGTTCTATCTCTGAGCCTATGTCTGTCTGTAAGCGCCTGCTATTGGTCATGTATTTGTTATGGATTTGCCACTTGTTTCGTTTCTTGTAGCTCATGTTCTTCAAGCTGTCCAGTTGGCTATATTCCATAGAGGACCCAAACTTAAATACATTGAACAGTGTTTCCAGGATGTAGCATCTAAATATCATCTAAGAAACACTGGTTTCTAGATCCATTGATGATATATTCCATTGAACAGTGTTTCCAGGATGTAGCATCGACGCATATTTCGATGATATTTACCACAGCGTCCAGGATTCTCATCTAAAAATAGGCTGTACAGACCTGGTGATATCAACAGACCTGGTGGTGCAGTTCCAGTGTTCACCGGTGCTAAATTCTTCCGTTCCTACAATGTGAGGCCCCGAAAAATAGTTGGTTTAGTTGCACCCCAAAAAAACTGTAGGCTCTATGGAGGTTTCCATTTTGATGGGGGTATCCCTGTTCATCATCCTGAAAGTAACAGGATTTTCCATGAAATAATTTTAACAGGATTTTCCATGATTTTTTCGCAATCCAGCGAGCTTGGGGTACCCCTCATGACTTAGGAAACCTCCATATCGCATCATATAGCTAAGTTGGTCTGTAAGTCCATGACTATGGTTTACAGGTCATATATCGAACTAGTTTTCATGGGATTATAACCCATTTATAACTGGGGGGGGCACCACCTTGTATTGTCAACCCGAGTTCATCAAGTGTTTTTTTGCGATTTCGTTTGGGCCCACCTTTTAAATTCAGCCCACCGCTGACGTCAAGGAAGGATGCGTGGATCCACTATGATGAGAAGTTGCTGGGTGGTGAAGGTGGGCAGAAGTATCGAGTGACGGATTTTTCGGGGGATCTCATGGTGTGTTTATCATGATGAAAATTGGTAATTTAATGGGATTCAATATTTTTTGGGGGGGGAATTTCATGGGGTTTAATGCGATGTTACGGGGATACTATGGGGATGTAATGAGATATAGAACCAACAACATTATTTTTGGAGGATTCAACTAGCAAAACTGTCGATTAGTCATTCAATGCGTCATTTAACCATCATTTTTGCTGGGGAAGCCAATTATTGATGGTGATTTAGTGGCGATATAGGCCAACAATATGGCTATTAGTTTTTATAAACTAGAATCGGGCTGATGATTACCCTCGGGTAAACTTACAAAAAGCTAGTGAAAATGGCCATAGAAATAGTTGATTTACCAATTAAACATGGTGATTTTCCATAGTTCTTTGTATGTTTACCAGGGGGTAAATCAGCGTTTACGGGGACTTTACAATTATTTACAAGGGCTCTAATCCCAACAAAATGATTGTTGGATAAACCTTGGATAGGTACCAACATATTTTGAAAAATATTCTGACTCTGCTATAAATGGGGATACTAAGCAGCTTACAAATTGATTTCTTGTAAGGTATCGAATATTTTCAATGGTAACCAGTCAGATGTTAATCAGTTCATACCAATTTGACATATGTTCATTGTCAGCCATGTTGCTTCACAAGACACACATATCCCGCTCAACACGAACCTTTTTGTGGCAAGGTCTTTGTCGCCTTTTCTGTGATTTCTGCCATCCAAAATGTTGCTGAAACCTGAAGCTCTCCTAAATGTTGCTGGAATACAGATTCCCATTGTGAAATATCCTAATTTGCTTCATCGTATAGATTTCCCATTGTGAATATCTTGCTGATATGACATATGACATATTATCGCAGAGATCCTGATTAGCTTTGACTCTATTACTGTTGTCCGTTGTTGGTGGTATTTAGTTTGTACTTCAATATAATGTATGTATATGATTGTAAGTATGTTTAATATATATATATATTTGTATACATATGTATATGTATATATATATACATATTGTGCCATTTTGGCTTTATGATTTTATATGGGTACAATAGATATAATAATACCAGGCTGGCTACATATATAAATGTTTCTGTATATATATATATATACATACATATGTATATATATATGTATAGATATATATATATGTATCCCATACTTGGTTAAGCCATGTGAACCACCATCCTTCGATGACGCTGCCGGCAGGTGCCTGTTCCATGCATGTAGATGTGTGGCAGGTGACTTGCCAAAGCTATCGCTTCCTGTTTTGGAGAGACCTCCCCAGTTGATGATTAGCTATGATGACTATAATAGGGAACATGATCAGAACATATAGTTCCCATTTTTTTCATTGAACTAAACTATCCCCAGTTGGAACATGTTCAGTTTAATGCAAATGAACTGATTACTATATTAGTTCCCCAGTTCCATAGCTAATTATGTCATGAAATAGGTTACTTCCCCTGTTCAACATCCCCAGTTGATGATTCATTACCGCTAATATTCTGAATGTGGGTCTAACATGGTTTAACCATCATGAAAAGGAGTTTGAATCATTTGAAGATACGGATGAACAATCAAACATCTTGAGGATATTGAGAAATACCCTCTGGTAATTTAACATGGCTATTGAAAATCACCATTTTTAATAGGTAAACCATCTATAAATGGGCCATTTTCCATAGCTATGTTAGTTTACCAGAGGGTAATGGTTGATGATTTCGGGGGTGATGCGCCTACCCTTCAAAAATATTGGGGATTACTATACCTTGGTCACCTTGAACGGAACCAATCCCTGCAGCCTTGTCTTGAAATTTCTCCATTGCCATTGTTGATTTCCAGGGAGGATAAACATAGCCATCAATCCCTTTAAAAAACTATGGAAAGTGGTGACTTAACCAACAAATATGGTGATTTAATGGGATTTAATGGGATATGTATATATATATATACTGGTTGGTGGTTTGGAACCATGCAATTTTATGACTTTCCATACATTGGGAATGTCATCATCCCAACTGACTAATATGTTTCAGAGGGGTAGGTATACCACCATCCAGTTTCTGTATATTATGATATTCTTATGTGTTTCCTTACAATTTGTAACCATGCGGTCGTGTTTCTTATCTACTTCATTGAGGAGAGCACAGAGTAGGCCATAATGACATACCCTCTGGGAATGTAACGTAGCTATGAAAAACAGCCGACTTATAGACCTATCAAAGATGGTGTCTTTCCATAGCCACGTTAAATCACTATACATATATAACAATACACCATGTTTGATACATATATAATAATGACTTTTAACCATACATATATACAATGTGGTCCCCCCAGTTATGTTTGTTGGTTTAGATCCGCCCCAGTAACTAGTTCGTTATAACTAGTTCATTATTTGCGTACCATGTTTACCATAGTGAAATTGGAGTGATTAGTGCACCAAAAGAACGCGATTTCGTAAACAGGGGCCTGATATACATTCCCTCCGTTTCTTGGGAATTCTGGCCCATTCTGATGGTCTTCACCCCAACAAAAACCCGCTGGCCCAGTTGATTCCAGAAGTTTGCCATGATCCAGAGTGCTATCAAAGTGAGGTGCAAGAAAATGTGGATGAGATCTTGAGGATATCATGTGGATGTAGCTGGAATTAGCTCGATATTTTTCGGCATATCCATGAAATATTGATGAGGCTATAAGGGAATATCAAAATGAGATGGGAAGGGTCAAGAGATGTATTTGTACTCTGTATTTATGTATATATATATATCTCTACAATGGGATTTATATAATAACCAACAGTAGTAGAGATAGATTAATAATGAGCAGTTACAGTGGCTATGGATACATCTTGAATGTTACTGGAATAGTTCCCATAGCAATTTGAATGGGACAATGATTGTGAATCACTGAATTTTGGGCTACACTATGTCAAGACAAACTTATTTCTACGAGCTCTCTCTCTCTCTCTATATATATGTATAATTATACATAAGGTTTTTTTGGGTCAACAACACCCCAAGCGTGACTGGTGATACTCCATGTAACATGGTGGCTCAATCCACGTGATCTGAGTCTTTTCTGATTTTGCGGTTTTGCCCAAACCTACCTCACAATCCCAAATCATATTGTCATATTGTTTGTTATATCCAACTATATCTCCCTCGTATATCCCCACTCTAGGGAATTTAGTTGTAGAAATCCCATGCAATCCCTATTATTGTTGACGGTTACAATGGGGTAAACTAGCATACATGTGGAGAAAGTCTCAGTTTTATAGATGATTTACCTACAGAAAATCCTGATTTTCCACATCTATGCTTACCCTACGGTAAATAGTTATTGAAAGCAACAGGTGAACTCGAATAGCATTTGACGTTGTGTGAGGTCTCCCCTTTGGGAAGGAGCAAACCACCGGAGATGATTCGGGAAGAATTCACCGAAAAAAATTGCATAAATCATCATGCTTATTATCGAAGTAAATGGATGCAAATGGGCTTTTTTGACGCAATTAGTCCATAGCTGAAAAGCCAGAGGGCATGGTTCAATGGATTGGTTTACCGGAAAATTTACAGGAAACCCCATATTTAATGGTAAAAACAATGGTTTCCTGTAAAATTTCCCTTAAACCAAGATTGAATGGTTGTTTGCAATTTCGATCATAGATTTTTGTGTCTGAAATATGGTACCCCATTCGATTCACTGGTGAATCATTGACTTCCGAGATCTCGAAAACCCGATAATGTTGGTGGGAAATGTTGATTCCAGTGCCATGTTTTCGTATTGCTAGTTTACAAAAACATCACAATGTTTTGATGGAAAAAAAACATCATGTTTTGCAGGGTATATGAACACCAACTCCATGAACATGGTCGTTTATTATCGCAGTTGTTTTTTTCAATTGGCCGGCCAGAACCCCGATTCGAATGGCCAGTGTAAGTCCCGGTGGAATGCTTTGGTGCTTCATCCTACATATCCAACTTGACGTAGCTATTACGTTCGGCCGATTCAGCCTAGTTATACTGGTTGGTGGTGGCTGGAACCATGGAATTTTGTGACTTTCCAGAAAGTTGGGAATGGAATAATCATCCCAACTGACTTTCACTCCATCATTTTTTAGAGGGGTTGGGCTCAACCACCAACCAGTATAAGTTGATAAACCTCACTTCTCCTACCAACAAAAGTGTTTTTTTGTTGTTTAGTTCACTTGGCGATTTCTGGGATGAGCCAGTATGATGTTCCTATTCGGCTGAGACCAGCAATGTCAATATTTACTGGGACTTGGGTTTGATCATGTGTTTTGTGTGCATATATAAAGTATATATTAATATTATTTATATTTTATTATATTACATTATATTACATTATATTATATTATATTATATTATATTATATTTTAGTATTTTTTTATTATATTATATTATATTAGATTATTTTTTAGTATTGGATTATTATATTATATTATATTATATTTTATTTTATTTTATTATTTTTATATTATATTATATTATATTTTCATTTATTATATTATATTATTCTAGAGGCAACATTCCCATATTCAGAAAATCTTCGCATACCATGTTTTCATCGTACTCCAGACCTGGGTTTTGGTATGTTACTTTGATAGGCATTTCAGCTCAATCTGGAGGGAACAGTTGGCCCCCGGCGAATCCACTGAATGCCCCTCCACAGCTTTCTATTATCCCCTATGTCGTTCCAAAGCAGCTGTGGACGTTGAATGAATTGAAGGCTGCTTTGATAAGGAAGTTTCCTCATTTGTCTACCGAAGAAGGACAGGGTTGTCAAAGGTAACGCTTTTAAAGGTTGGCTGAGTAAAAATTAGCAAGTTTCTTCCCCGGGACCTCACCCAAGGTGAACTCGGAAAAATAGAACCCACCGCTGTGCCCCTGGAAGTTTGGGCTGGCTTTGGGATTGGAATTTTGGTTCTGGCCCCGAAATTTCCCTATGTGATGTCTCTATACTAGCCACGCATACTCGGAATTTTTCGCATTCCACAAATTCTTCGCACTCCAGCGAGGGCATCGCACTCCACAGCTAGGGACGTACACATACTGTAAAATCCACGCACTCTGCAAGATCTTCGCACTCCATAAAATCTTCGTACTCGGTGATTTTCTCGTTTTTTCGTTATTTTTTTTTATTTTTTTGGGGGCTAAAATCGCCTGGAATCACGTTTTCTGGAATATGGGCAAGGTAGCGGTTTCGCGTGAGACGTCTGTAGTTTCACATACTATCGCATTCCAGGCCATGTTGGCCAAAAATGACCCCCAAAAAAAAAAGAAAAAAAAGCTCAGCAGGGTGAAATGTGATAATTTTATACCCTCAACTACTTAGGGTCTAGAATAGGTGACCCTACAGGGGTGACTTTCCAAAGGTCCAAAGACATCAGTCCCCCCATTGTAGACCTTTTGGCCTACCAGCATTGTAGACCTTTTGGAGTCTCGTCTTGAGCAGCTTTGGTGCAAAACAAGCACTTCTCTGGGACCATGATTCCAGAAATCATGTTTTTTTGAAATTCATCTGTGGCAGCCTTGTTGAGAGCAAGATAAAAAAATGATGGGGAAAAAACATACCCTCAAGTACGAAGTGTCTAGAATGGGTACCCCCCTGGGGGTAAATTCTAGGGTTCTAGAATGGGTACGCGATATGATTGTAGAACCCTGACCTCCCCCCATTGTAGAACCCTGGAGGTTTTGGTTCCTAGAGTTGTTTTTTTTGATGTTGTAATTTGCTGTTTCCGACCACTTCAGATATCTATGGATCATGTGGAAGTAGTTACCTGGAAAGCCCGGGGGCCCATCGTTTTGGGCACTGTCCAAAGTGCCCGGAAATCTTGTCAGTGGAAAATGTGCCATTTTTTGGGAGTAGGATTTCTACGTGTGTTTATAGCACTCTACGGGTATTTGTGGCACTTTTATTTTTTTCCGAACATGGTTCGCCAAAAGATAAAGTGCCGTTTTTATGTGTAAGAAGGTTTATGTTCACATGGGCCATGGACCATGGATATGAAATTATCGCTTTGGCTGCGCAACCTCCTGAACCAAAACATGCAAAGTGCATAAACGCAGATAAAAAAACAGGATGCCAGGTACCAATCACCAATGCAACAAGAGGTCCTGAAATGATATCTCCCAATCATTCTGTGGATTTATCTTCACCAGGCCAATAGATATGAACTTAGACCCGCCATTCCTGTACAACCCTCTGAACTAAAATGTACAAACAATATGATTTATTACTCGGAAACCGTTGAGTTTTACACATGGTTCTGACATGATATCTCCCAACTCATTCTGTGGATTTATCTTCACTAGGGCCTTGGATATGAACTTAGACCCACCATTCCTATACAACCTTCTGAACAAAAATGAAGAAACCAATTTGATTTATTACTCTGAAACGGTTGAATTTTGCATAAGGTTCTGAAATCATATCTCCCAGCTCATTCCGTGGATTTGTCTTCACAAAGGCCCAAATATATGATTTTAGACCCCCCAATCCTGCAAAATCCTCTGAACCAAAATGAAGAACTCAATTTGATTTAACTAAAATTAATTACTACTCTGAAACAGTTGAGATTTACACACGGTTCTGAAATGATATCTCCCAACTCATTCTGTGGATTTATCTTCACTAGGGCCTTGGATATGAACTTGGACCCACCATTCCTATACAACCTTCTGAACAAAAATGAAGAAACCAATTTGATTTATTACTCCGAAACGGTTGAATTTTGCATAAGGTTCTGAAATCATATCTCCCAGCTCAGTCCGTGGATTTGTCTTCACAAAGGCCCAAAGATATGATTTTAGACCCCCCAATCCTGCAAAATCCTCTGGACCAAAATGAGGAATCCAATTTGATTTAATTATATTTAATTATTACTCGGAAACGGTTGAGATTTACACACGGTTCTGAAATGATATCTCCCAACTCATTCTGTGGATTTATCTTCACTAGGGCCTTGGATATGAACTTAGACCCACCATTCCTATACAACCTTCTGAACAAAAATGAAGAAACCAATTTGATTTATTACTCTGAAACGGTTGAATTTTGCATAAGGTTCTGAAATCATATCTCCCAGCTCATTCCGTGGATTTGTCTTCACAAAGGCCCAAAGATATGATTTTAGACCCCCCAATCCTGCAAAATCCTCTGAACCAAAATGAAGAACTCAATTTGATTTAACTAAAATTAATTACTACTCTGAAACAGTTGAGATTTACACACGGTTCTGAAATGATATCTCCCAACTCATTCTGTGGATTTATCTTCACTAGGGCCTTGGATATGAACTTAGACCCACCATTCCTATACAACCTTCTGAACAAAAATGAAGAAACCAATTTGATTTATCACTCCGAAACGGTTGAATTTTGCATAAGGTTCCGAAATCATATCTCCCAGCTCATTCCGTGGATTTGTCTTCACAAAGGCCCAAAGATATGATTTTAGACCCCCCAATCCTGCAAAATCCTCTGAACCAAAATGAGGAATCCAATTTGATTTAATTATATTTAATTATTACTCGGAAACGGTTGAGATTTACACAAGGTTCTGAAATGATATCTCCCAACTCATTCTGTGGATTTGTCGTCACAAAGGCCCATAGATATGATTTTAGACCTCCCAATCCTGCAAAATCCTTGAACAAGAATTGGAAAATAACAAATTGATTCAGGTGCCAGAAAGTTCGTTTTAAAACAGATTAAGACATACTTTAAAACTACTATATGTCATTTTTTTGACATATTGCCAAACATTGTCTTACGACACTTTCCCCTGATCACTACATCGAAACCTTAAGTACTAATCAAAAAATGAAATGATGTCATGGACGCGAGTAATAACCAGTCCCAGCCAATCAGTTTTTAGTATTAAGATGATAAGATGAACCCTCAAATGGGATCTTGACCCCAAAAAATGTTTTCTAAATGCGATTAATTAAAGATCAAATTGACCAACCTGAAATTTCCCGGAAATGACAACCGGGATCTATTTCTATTCATTAGGGGGGTTTGAAATAGGAAAAGGGGATTAGCATGGGAGCAAAGGAAGCAGGCGGGTAATTGAGTTTGTGAGATTGCGGGTTTTGCTTAGGTGCAATTGTTGACTCCGTTTTTTGACAACAGAAAGGCTCCAAAATGAAGGGGTTCTAGGATCATATTCCTGATTCCCCATGATATGATTCCAGAACCCCCCCAACACAAACTGCCAAGGTTCTAACATCATCAAGTTGATCCCCGGGGGCCCCCCCCCCCTAGGAAAATGATTGTAGAACCCCTGTAGGGGTTCTAGAATCACCCTCAAGGGTCCCTGCTCGTAGTTGACGGTATGAAAAAACCTTGCTTCAAAAAACATATCATGGTGCAAGATTCAGCGTGCAGAAAATGCTGGGATGTGGGAGCTGCTGTGATGTCATGGTTGATTCTGGAGAAAACCACAATAGACCTAGAAATCTGTACCAGGCCAAAGGTCTACATATCTTTACGTACTGACTGCAGGCAATTGTATATAGACCCAGCGTTTAGGGTCTACAGTGCAACCCCCAAGGTCCCTAGCTAGTACCTGAGGGTATATAATTTTCTGGTATATGATGGAAAAAACTGGTGTTGGATCCATGGGGAAGGTCGAAGGGGGCCACGCATACTGTTTTATTTTCGCATTCCAGAAAATTAGCGCACTCCAGGGGTGGCATCGTACTCTATCGGTGGAATTGCACGGAAGAAAACAGGATCGTCGATGATTTGTGTTCCCAGATCCTGTTGTGCAGAGCTCTTTGCGGGGCCACAAAGATGTCAAGAAAGATGGGGATGGCACTGCTGATGAAAGGCCAGCCAAGCGTGCCAGAACATAAGCTTAAAGCTTATGAATTGGGTTTTGAGATCCTGAAAAGTGTAGATGACAAATTCCCACAAGAACATTATTAATCCATTTTTGGAAAGCTCAACATTATTAATTATGACATTTCCAGAAATTGTTGAAAGTAAGGATCCTCTTTGGGGAAGAACATGTGCAGTCGACAACGTACGTGCCAGAAGAAAAGGAGTACTTGGCAAACGGTATGAAATACAAATTTCACCTGAAAGGGGTCTTCGCAATTCCCTGAAATTTCCCAGCTTTTTTGGCATGGAATATGTTCGGCCCTGGAATATGGGCAAGAAATTGCTAGAATTATATTATATTATATAATTATACATAATATATACGCCCTATAGTACTTCCCAATATCCCAAAGATTGTTTCCTCTACCCTTATCCCATTGGCTTTTTCGGGCCAGAAAAATGGTGTCACTTTCGCCGTGCAGGAGTGTTCCAAGCAATGTTTCCGTCCAGAGGCTACCAAGGTCGTTGGGGGAAGGGGTCTGATGCTGCGAGGAACTGTCCACATATGGAGCCAAATATGGTGCCCATTTTCATTGGAAAAATATACATAAATATGGGCAAATCCATGGCAAGAGGGGTTCCCTGATTTTCCAACAAATCCATGTTTTAAGAATGTACACGTTGCTGTTGCTGAGTCAGTGATTTGTTGAGTCGTGGTGGTTTTTCGTGGTCAACAGCCCAGAGACATTCTGAAAAAAATGAGGCCCCAAGATGAATAATTGTAGATCCAACCCTAACTAACTGGTCGGTGGTTTCAAACATTTTATATGGGATACCCTCTGGTTATTTAACATAGCCATGGAAAATGGCCCATTTATAGATGGTTTACCTATTAAAAATGGTGGATCTTTCCATGGCTATGTTAAATAACCAGATGGTAATCCTTCCCATTGACGAACTCCATCATTTTTCAAGATGGGCACATTGCACCACCAACCAGCTAAATTAGGAAGCAATGTTTCCTGGGTATTTTGATATTTGATCTGAACGGAGGAACGGCCTGTTTTGTGATATCGTTTCCTATTTGCTCACTCCAGAATTCGTGTTCTTCATCCCCTTGTAGCTGTGAGACATAAATGTCTGAAAATGATGATTAACCAATGGATTTAGGGTTTTTGGGTACCTTCTTCTGAGATTTTTATCCACTAGCGCGTAGCGCCCAGTCGCCAGTTCGTTGGTTTGGACAGTCAGGGAGATCTCAGGGTTCAGGACGCGACAGAATTCCTGACTTTTGTAGCTCTCCGACAGAATTCGTAATTATTTGAGGATTGACCATCAAAATGATTGTTGATGAATCATGATATTGGATCTTTTCACCTGCCTGATTTCTTTGCAGATCATTACGAACCAGTATAGGGTTCCCTATCAACCAATACAAAGGGATGAGAGAGCCGTGGACCCAATTCCTACCAGTTGCTACGGCTGTATTTGGATTGAATCACTTGAAGGGTAAATGATGGTACATGTCAGTAGTCAAACGTGGCAATGGAAAATCCCCTATAAATGGAAGTTTCAATGGGACAGTTAGAAACTTATTTGTCAATATGACGGATTTTAAAGTGCCACGTATCATTACACCGGAGGGTAAACACTTTAATAAGCCTGATGATCAGCACCTGGATCAACCGTTGGTCAGTGGCCAGGGTCAGTCTTGCTTAGAGCCCTGCTCTAAAAGAGGGGCCAACCTGCCTTTAAATTGGTTTATAAAACCATCGAACTCCTGGATGCGTCTTCCACAAACCCAAACCTGCTGAAGTAAACCAACTTCGGAATGGAGGCACATTTTTTTTGTGGGTAGATGTTACCCTCTGGTAAACTATATAGCATAACTATGGAAAATCACCCTTTTTAATGGGAAAATCCACTATAAATAGACATTTTCAATAGCTATTTTGACATAACCAGAGGGTAGCCAAGCGCCAATCCCCTTGCGCCACGCACAAAGCGCCACCAATCCCACGTCAGGAGATGTGTCCATCCCCCTTCACGTGCGGATGCTCAGAGCCACGCGGGAGCAGATCATGAACCGGAACCCAGTTGACTCACCAGCCACTAATCTGGTTGGTGGTTTCAAACATAACTATGGTTTATGATACCTATAACTATAGTTGGCTGGTGGGTTCAAACATTTATGACTTCCATTTCATAAAAAAGGGATGTCATCCTTCCCATTGACGAACTCCATCATTTTTCAAGATGGTTATTGCACCACCAACCACTAATCCTATCAATAATCCATCAAATATTCCCCCATGACGAATCCCGGTGACAACAATGCAGGACCATTTTTTCAGCCATTTGTTGCAGAATCAACTACTATGAACCAGAGAGAGAACCCACCATTTATTGCAACCTGTTGCAGAATCCACGGATGCATCAACCGGGAGCAGCCAACGACAACACCAACTGCACCCGAAGTTGCGGTTGCGCCGCAGGATATGCCGCGATGGACCAAAGGCCATTTCTGCCACAATCAACCGCCTGTTGTACATCAATCACCACAAGAACTGCCAGCGCTTGCACCAAGAGAAAGTCATCCAATATTGACGAGAGCAAAAACTTTTTTTGATTTGAAAATCCACCATTTCCACATAAATTTCTAAGTGTCCCATTTAAAACCTCCATTCAGCATGGGTATAAATTAGATTTTCCACCATTTTTTTGATGACTTTTCACAAGCAACTTTTCGGTTCCACAGTTTAACCAACCAAAAATCTGATGTATTTATTAACCATTAAAGGGTTACCTTTGTTTCTCGGTGGTGCCCCAGTGATAACTTGTTTTTGTGAGCCCATTTGACTACAGATTATACACGTATACAAACCACCTGCGGGTATATATATATATTCCCTACACACATATCATGTACATATATATATAATTATCTATATACTATCAACCCTAGTTTATAGTTTATACGTACTGACAATGTAAGGATTGCGGGTACCACCTTGTACGGGGGTTTTAGTTCATTGAAACCCGTGTAGTTCCTTTCTCTTGGCGGTGAAATAGTTAAAAGCCATTGAAATCCTGAGATCAGTCTCCAACTATCCATGAGAGGATGGGCCAAAACCTATTGCCATATGATGCCATATAACTGAGGGAATTAAAATCCATTAGCAAGCTATTTTACAGGTGGTGCCCCAGTTCTGAATCGCGATTGGTTGGTGCAAATAAGTCCATAACTATGGTTTTTGTTGGTGATATATGGAACTAGTTTTCATGGGATTATAACCCATTTATAACTGGGAGGGCACCACCTTGCAGCTATGATAAACGGTACTTTTTACGGTTTTCCCTGGCGGAGTTGACCCCCAGGTGGAGCTTCTTTAAGTCAACCCGCGAGTGGCGTCCCGGCATGCTGGCCACCCAGAGTACCTGCGAGGCGGGTCCGGAAAAAAAAAATCGCCATGGGAAAATCACCATGTTTAATC
>CAMXCT020001113.1:1024078-1114078 GCA_947184155.2 Cladocopium goreaui
AGTCTGAAATGATTGCACGCTCGTGCTTTCCACCAATTGAGATGGACCAGTGTGTTGTGCACAAGCTGTCCGGGATAGTTCATGGGAAAGAGACGACTGATAGTCTCTTTTGTGGACGAGTACTATCCACCAACATGCGCCCGGTGGACTTCCCCTGGAGTGAAAGAGAAGCTCACGAATTTTGTGAGCAATGTAATAGGGCACTGCACCGTGTCTGAGCCTTGGCGGGTACCGAAAAATTTGGCCTGGCGATCACCAGTCTTGTTTGTTTTAAGACAAAGTACACCTGCCTCATCCCGATCTTTTCTTTCCAATGTTTGTTGCAATCTCAACGAACCATTTGAAAGGATTTTGCTGACAGCCTGTGGTGTGCCGATTTTTGCACGTGAAGGCGTCAGGTGAAATGTGAAGATAAATGGGAGAGATCGGCATGACCATGCAATGGGTCTTCAACCTTGATCTGTGACGTCCGTGCTCAGCAGCAGAACACTGCAATTGAAGCGAATAGGACGTGTGAATGTTTGGGACAAGGTTGTTTTACTTGGCATGTTAGTGTACTCCCCAGATTGATGTTGTGTCAGCATACATTTGACTGAATTTGAAGTTTTGAGTAATCCAAAAATGCTTATTGATTCACTCTGCTACTCCTGATACCGGTGACAGGTGGCTGAGCGTTTGAACCCATGGCTTCAATGGAGTCTGTGGCAAGCTTCAAGGCGCGTGCAATGGAAATAGGCATGGCAGACACCTTAGTGCAACGTTTGGCAGACGCGGGCGTTGACACGTTTGGAAAGCTGGCCTACGTTTGCAGCGTGAACCCAACTTCTGGGGATGACAGACCTTTGAAGGACGCTTTGCAACAACTCATTGTTGGTGGAGACCAATTGACACCTCAGGAGTTGATCCTTATTCGGCGCCGATGGTTTGAGTCGTACACCTTGACCGTGACGGAGATTCAGAATAAGATGCAGAAGAATCCCAGTGACACACCCAAGACGATCCCTCTTGCAGAGAGACTGGTCAGGGTCGAAGAGCAACGTGAGCGTTTGAAAGGCTTGATCTATGATCAGTTTTTGGAGCCTGCACACGCACTCACAGACAAGATCCAGGCGATGCTGGAGGATGGTGTGGTAACATATTTAGCCCCAGAGAAATGCATCTCCAGGCACGACGAGATTCAGTGCACGAAAAGTGATCAACAACTGAGTTTTGATGCGCAAGGCAACGTCAAAGTCACCAAGGCTGACAACCAGTTGAATTGTGATGTGACGGGAGAACTCAAGCTACGACAATGTTTGACCCGGAAGGCTCTTGCTTTTGATCAAATCAAATTGTGTTCTTTTGACGTCATGGAAACTTGGCACAATACAATGGTACAGGCTTTGATGCGTAAGCCTCCGTCAGGGCACAAGTACGTGACTATTCAACAGATTATGGCAGCCGACCAAGAACTCTGGAATTTCTTGTCGCAGAACACTCGTGGCAAGTTGAAGGTGATGGTGGGGCAGCCGCCCCCGCTTGATGGTGAGCTGGAAACTTTGGGAAAATCCCCATCGGTGTTATGCTTCATGACGCCGTTACCGGGTCAGACTCAGAAGGTGGACACGCCCAAGACACCTTTGCAGGCACCTCCAAAGACTGGCTCACCCAAGACACCGCAGCAGCCCTCCAGGACTCCATCAGGCACCAAGAGAAAATTTGAGGGAAGTGGCACTACGGTGAAAGAGTTGCTGCAAAACATGCCACCAAACTGTACCTCCAAGACGGAACAAAACAAATTCATTTGCTTGCACTTTAACAACGGCACGTGCAAGCGACAGAAGGCGGCATCGTGCAACATGGGCTCTCATATCTGCTACTTCAAGGGCTGTGGAAAGAAGCGGCCGTACATAGAATGTGGCCACTGACCAGATGATGATTCATCGACGAGTTCGGAACAGCATTCTTCAAAAGATGTGGCTGTTTTTGTCGAACTATGTGCGGGCAGTGCAGTTTTGTCGTCAGAGGCTTCGAAACGGGGTTTCCAGACTTTTGCAATCGATCATGAAATGAGTCGTTTTCTGCCCAAATCAAAGATTTTCTTGCTGGATTTATCGCAGGATTCATCACAGCATCTTTTGTCAGACATGTATAGACAGATGAGACCTCAGTGGACTCATATGGGACTCCCATGTGGCACGGCTTCTAGAGCTCGTGAAAAACCAGTTTCAGTGCGCGGGGCTCCTCAGCCACGGCCGCTGCGTGATCAGAACAACCTTTTGGGGTTGGACAACTTGACAGCTTCCGAGCAAAACAGAGTTGATGGTGCAAACAAGGTCTACAGAACTGCGGAGCACGTGTTATTCCAAATTTTTCTTTTGGGTCTCTGGGTATCACTGGAAAACCCAGAGCGTTCGTGGTTATGGGCAATTTTGGCAATGCTGGTGAAACAACGTGAAAATGCTGAATACACTGCTTGGTATTTTAATTTGGCCGATACTACCTTTGATGCGTGTCAACACGGCAGCTCTTTTGCAAAAACGACCAGGCTGAAGGGCACTCCCGGCATTTTTGACCATTTGGCAGGGCGCTGCAGTGGAGATCATGAGCATGCAAAATGGCGCGTTCAGAAACTTAACTCCTCGTGGGTTTTCAACACTGCAGCAGAAGCTGAGTACCCCAAACTTTTAGCTCGGCGGATGGTTGATGCTGTTGCAACACACCTACCACCTGGCTTACTGGATTTCACGAGACAACAGTTTAGACTGGACTTGTTGCAGCAAGCTGAAAAACAGCACCGTTTGACACAGCAACTGATACCGGAATACCGCGAAATTCTTTCGGCAGACTTCCCCCCCACAACGGGGGCTTTCAAAATTTTGTGCGAGCCTTCGAATGCGGGGGACAACTACAAAGGCCCGACAGATGAAACGAAGTATAAGATAGGCTTTTACTTTTCACCGGCGGAGCACTTTGATAGAGCCATGCAACTGAAGCACCCGGCCTTGGAGTTCAACGTGGTTCCTGACGTTCTGAGGGTCAATTTCTTCAGGTTATGCACGCTGGGGCCTCATGCAATAGCTCAGATGAGAATAGCTGCGCTGAAGGATGTCATGAAGCAAAAACTTGAAATGGCAGAGCAAGAGAAACGGATGCGAGAAGGCATGGAAAACCACGTGAGAGTGGTAACAGAAGGCAAGCCCTTATTATTATGGAAGACGTTGTTGGAATAGACAGCTTTTCCTGATATGAATGTTTGCAAATACATGGAAGAGGGCGTGCATTTGACAGGCCCTGAAGATCCGTCGCCACTTTACATGACCAAGTACGCCCCTGCCACCATGACGGTGGAACAACTGGACCATCAGGCAATCTGGAAACGTAGGGCGTTGATGGGAAAGGCGATGACTGAAGAGGAGATTGAGCAATCTGCTGATTTGAAGCGTGAGAGCATGGAAGAAGTTGCAGCGGGTTTTCTGGAAGGGCCATTCACTGAGGCCCAACTGACTCAACGTTTGGGTTCTGATCAATGGAGCCTGACGAAGAGGTTTTGCCTCTACCAAGGAGAGGAGAAGAAAATTAGAGTGATTGACAATTACAGAGATTCTGGGATTAACTCTGCCTACGCCTCCTCTTCATATTTGTCGTTGCAGGACACTGACTTCATAGTGGGAATGCTGCGTTTCATGTTGGTGGTATGTGCACGACGCGACAGAGTGGTGGTGCCTTTGAGCTCTGGTGAGACCCTTGAGGGTGATTGGGACAGCGCGATGCAGTTGCAACCGAACTGGTTGGGAAGATGCGTTGACCTCAGCAAGGCATACAAACAGGTGCCCATCCACAAAGATTCCCTGAAGCATGGAGTCCTCGGCTTTAACATGCCGACCGAGGGCTGGCAGTTGTTTACTACCAGCTCGCTTCCCTTTGGCGCTTCGTCGGCTGTGTTTTCCTTCAACAAAATCAGCAGGAGTCTTTGGCATTTGCTGGTGCACAAGTTTGGATTCATAATGAGTGTATTCTATGATGATTTCCCTGTCTTCGAAGTTGAACCGCTTGCAGAGTTATCGACCAAGATCGTGGATGCTGTCCTGAACGTTTTGGGGTGGCGACATGCAATGCAAGGAAAGAAAGCGGTAGGGTTTTCCGCAGAGCCTATTGCTCTGGGCGTTCAGTACCACTTGCAAGGGCTCTGGTCAGGAAACCTGACTGTGAGCAACAAACCAGGGAGATTGGAACGAATACTGGACTTGATAAAGCAGCTGAAAACTGAAGGAAGGCGATCCACTAAGACTGCTGCGTCCCTGGCCGGCCTGATGAACTTTGCCGGCGGTTTTGTCCTGGGGCACCAATTCAAGCTGGGCACCAATGCTTTGAATGACTGGGTTTATCACAGAGGGGTATCTGAAGCAGAGGCTCAGCAAGTTTGTGATTACCTGGAAGTGATCACCAAGTCTGTGACACCTTGAGTAATTGGGCTCCAGGATTCCGACACGCCTATAATTATTTATAGTGATGGTGCCTTCGAAAGCGGGACTGGGACTTGGGGCGCCTTCGTTTACGACCCTTTGGAAAACAAACGTTGGGTTTTTTCTGGGACAGTTCCGGAAGCACTTTTACAGTTTTGGAGCGAAACTGTGGGGGAGCAACTTATATGTGAGATTGAGCTCTTTGCCTACATATGCATTCGTTGGCATCTCCGACACTTTCTGCACAGAAGATATGGTTTGATTTTCATTGACAATGAGTCATCGAGAATGACGATGATAAAGCGTAGCTCTGCGTCCAATGCAATGTTCCTCTTGGTGTCCCTTATCAGCCTCCTAGACGCCATCCTGCCGTTCAGTGCTTGGTGCGAAAGGGTGCCTTCGGCATCCAACCCGGCTGATCTACCAAGTAGGAATGACGCTGAAACTTTATGCCGAATGTTTTGTGCAGTGAACCGAGGCGACATTTCATTGCCTCCATACATACTGAGTTTCCTCATGCGGAAGCAGTTCGACGTAGACCTAGCTGAGCTAGTGCGGTTCGAAGCTGTCAAGTGATCACGTGCGGCTGTGACTGAGGGGGAAAGAGCAAGCCACCTTGGTCGAAATTTGACCTTTGAGAAATATGTCCACCCACTTGACTCTAAGTGGGGGACGTAGAAGAAACTTGCGGTTGCGGAAACTTTCAACCGGACTTGTGACATTTTTCCCCCGACAAGTCGCTGAAAAGAAAAAGTGTGAGAGTGATCGCTGCACATTTGATTGTGACTCGTGTTCGAGCCTTTTCCACTGGTGCTGCAGATTCTATAGCTGTTATTCTATGTACTCTCGATTTTGTTTGACGAGCGAAAGACGATTTCGAACGGAAAGTTTGACGCGATCAGTTCGGCAACGAATTTGCGGTTTTCCGAATTATTTGAGTAGTCGATACCGACTATAACTTTTGGAATGGGGGATTTAATTAACCTCATACGATTGAGTGCTTTACTACCAGTGTGAGAGTGTTAGAAACGTGAAGGCTCAGCTTGCTGATCCTACTGTTTCTTAATAATCGGCATAGAGTTTAACTCGGTGCGTACACACTGGTTGTTATGTTGCGTTCTTTCTTCTCTCTGTGCGATACGCTGTCCTCGCGATCCCTGCGTGGATACACTGTGTTTACACGCGCGTGTCGCTTTGATCTAGAGACTTCCTCTGACATATTCTGACAGGTTCTTGTATTCGGTTTGTGAGGTTTAACATTACCTCAACTGATCTCTACTGAGCATGAACCATGTCGAACAGTCAATTGAACAGAGGTTGATCTCCACAGTTTTGTTTCTTTTTGGATTCTCTGCATGTCGATGCTGTCGTGCAATGAAATAAAATTTTAAAGAACTATTTCAATCCAAAAACACTGAACTGTTTAAACATCTTTCGTCAAATACAGACAATGATAAATGTCCGATGGCCTTTTCCTCTGGAAGAAGGGTAGGGTAGGGAGGGAGCTCTTTGAATTTGAAGAGCTATGACTTTTCTTTAGCAGAAGCCATTTCGTTTTCTCCCACCCATATCCCACCCGGGGGGAAAGAGCAAGCCACCTTGGTCGAAATTTGACCTTTGAGAAATATGTCCACCCACTTGACTCTAAGTGGGGGACGTAGAAGAAACTTGCGGTTGCGGAAACTTTCAACCGGACTTGTGACATTTTTCCCCCGACAAGTCGCTGAAAAGAAAAAGTGTGAGAGTGATCGCTGCACATTTGATTGTGACTCGTGTTCGAGCCTTTTCCACTGGTGCTGCAGATTCTATAGCTGTTATTCTATGTACTCTCGATTTTGTTTGACGAGCGAAAGACGATTTCGAACGGAAAGTTTGACGCGATCAGTTCGGCAACGAATTTGCGGTTTTCCGAATTATTTGAGTAGTCGATACCGACTATAACTTTTGGAATGGGGGATTTAATTAACCTCATACGATTGAGTGCTTTACTACCAGTGTGAGAGTGTTAGAAACAGATAGATAGATAGATAGATAGATAATGATCGATCGATCGATCGATCGATAGATAGATAGATAGGGAGATAGGGAGATAGATAGGGAGATAGATAGATAGATAGATAGATAGATAGATAGATCGATAGATCGAAAGATAGGGAGATAGATAGACAGACAGACAGACAGATAGGTAGACAGATAGATCAGTAGGTAGGTCGGTAGAGAATCAGAGAAAGATAGAGAAACAGAGAGAAAAAGAGAGAAAGAGAGAGAAAGAGTGAAAGAGATCAAGCACCTTTCAGTCCATCAGTGACTTCGCTCTGCCATCCCTGATTCACAACAACCAAGCTCTCCTATAGGTTTCCTATTTTTGAAACTTCCGCCACCGCCTTGTGCGGTACTACTGGGATAGTGTGTGTAATAGTATGTAATATAAGATAATAATCAACAACAATAGTGGGATATAATGCTCACTGGATTTGTGTAAGAGAAAATGTACAGGATCCCCCTTTTTTTTCACAGAGAAAACCATGGTTTCCTGTAGAATACCCCTTCAACCAATCCAGTGAAATGCTGGTAAATCATTTGCAAATCGCGAATTGCCCACAGCTATGTGAGGAAACTGCCAGAGTATATAGGTATATAATCTTTAGCTAATACGTGGGGACTCCAACTAACCTTCCAAAGAACATTTGTTCTTGCGGGGATCTAACCTTGTCCACGCTGTCTCGCACTAAATTAGAGAGATATATCGACAACAAGGAAATAGCTGAATAAACTTGGATTCAGCATGATTCAGCCATCAGCCAAAAAGGATCTGACTTGGGCATACATGGACTATATCCCGCTCCCTCCGATGATGGATCTTTCGGTCAAAGAGGATCCAATACTAGAAAATCATCTGAGCAGTGGCTGCTAAACCCTTGTGGGTTGATGCTTTTATGGTTTTGTACAGTCTTTATACTATCCAATATAATGAGAAATGTTCAGAATTCTCACATTGCTTGAACGCGGAATCTCGTTCTCAACTAACCGTTGTATACAAGGACGGCATTTCGGGTTTTGAACAGTGCTCACCAATGTTGGGTGCATTTATCTCCATGTTGGTCTAATTGCGTTAGTCCCAGTCATTTGACCATCTTTGTTAGTTCCAGATATTTCCAGCACATGCGCTGCTGAGGAAAGTCCAGGTATTGTTGGTGGATCCTCCAGTTATATATCTAGGTCAATCTTACATGGATACAAACTAATCCTTTAGTCTCTTGGTATTAATGGGAATATTTACGTTCACCAGCAAAGAATTTATCATTTTTTGCAGGGTATCTAAGATTGGAAAAAGGAATATGTTTGAACTCACTCTACTTGGGGCAGGGGTGAAACGGTATTCCCCTGGTGATCTCAACCGCATAAGTCGGGGGGTTTTGGACCGGGTTTAAGATTCTATAAAAGGGAATTGCCCAAACTATCCATGGCCAGTCAAATTAATCCCCAACTATCTGCATTGTACAAATTGCATTGTTGCATACCTAAGGTTGGTCATGATTTATAATGTCAACCCTGGATTAATAAACCCCTAGGCTCTTTAATTGGGAGGGTACCATTTAAGTATCAGATTATGACTATTGGAGGAGTACCCCCTAATTAATAAACCATGGTTTATTAATCCGGGGTTGACATTATCTAAGGTTGGTCATGATTTATATCCTTAAATGGATATTGTTTAGTATTGTCCTCATCAATATTAATCTTCATTATGTAACCATAAAAAATCCCAGTTGGCCTCCTACAAACGTTTACAATTTACGTGGACAATCGACCATGCAAGAAGATTATGTTCGGAATTCGGTTCGTAGTGGTTTTCCCACATGTTTTTCTATTTTTACCCTGGAGATCTAGGGTATCTGTTGGAATAAGTTGGTTTCTGAACCATTAAACCCTTTATCCCAACTTATTATATAACTGTGTTTTCTAAAATGAAGCCTAAATGCAGTTGGATCTATAAATGTAGCCTAAATCTGGTTCTATTCCCATAAACTCAAGAGTTCATCAAGGTTTTTCATCGATAACTTAGCTAAGTTTTCTCACATCCCATTCTCCCATACTATCCCATACTATCCCATACTATCCCATGCATCCCTGCAGCGTGTCGCCAGGTGGAGAGTTGCTATCCTCAACCTTGGATCCCCACCGAGGCGATGATAGCTTCATACTATGGGGCGAAGCCGCCATGGTGACTATTTTTCATGACTGGAACCAGAAACAGTTGGGATGAATGGATTATAGTGGTTTAATGGATTTTAATGGATTTTAATGGATTTTAATGGATTTGTCATTCAGCTGGGAATGGGGTAATCATCCCAACTGACTTTCACTCCATCATTTTTCAGAGGGGTAGGTTGAAACCACCAACCAGTAGTTGTATCAGTTGTAACCCCCCATAATACCCTAGTTAATCAAGTTTTTGTGCACCCACGTGGGAGTTGAAAACTAGGGGGAAAATTGTATGTGATAAATAACATTGGTTCTTTTTGTTCTCCGTTTTCCCATTGGTCAGATAAAGCAAAAAGGTGGTGTCCCGCATGTGTAAATTTGGTTATAAACCAATCGAATATAAATATTATATATATATATATATGTCTGTATATGAGACATGAGTTTATGGTCTGTGCATATGCTTGGCATAAACCCTACTTAACCCACTTATAAGTTAAGCCAGCTTTGGCCAAACCTTTTCGGGGCCCCGGTGTTGCAGGCAGAGTGTAAAACGGTGAGCCACTGCGAGTCCGATTGCCCCTACTGCGAGACGGTTGCTTGGTCGGTGCCTGCAGTAAAACTATGGTTTTGGACACATGCAGATTGATTTGTTATAAATATAGTTAATCAGTGTTAGTGATTTCAAGGTAATTGAACAGTGTGAACGCTTAAGAATTGTCTAGTGCAGTGGTAATGATTAGTCATTTGCTTGCAGTAAACATTGTTCAAATTCCATGTTGATTAGTAATTTAATGGGCCTTGAAAGATCATTTTTCATGGGTTTTCATATGGTTCACCAGAAGTAAGCACGGGAAATTTTGGTAGATACAGAAATGATTGTTGAAGATTTGTCCATATCTGATTGGTGGTTTGGAACATTCTTTATTTTTCCATATATTGGGAATAACCATCCCAACTGACGAATTCATATTTTTCAGAGGGGTAGGGCTCAACCACCAACCAGTTAGGATTGTATGATATAATTCATGAACTGAGAATCCTGTTCTTAGCCAGTAAAATCATGGTCCAATTTTCAGACTGTTTTGAACCTCAGATGACAAAGTGAGATGAAGCTGTTGGAATCGGGCTGGGATTTACCCTCTGGTAAACTAAGAGTTTGCTATTGAAAATGGCCCATAGAAATAGTGGATGTCCCCATTGAAAATGGTGAGTTTCCATCGTTTTTTGTATGTTTACTTCTGAGGGTAATTTCAGAAGTTGTTTCAATCCGATGCGAAAACTTGCCTACCGAAACTGGTCGACCTCGGATGTTTCAGCAAAAATGATCCATGAAGATGCCGTGAAAATGGGATAACAACATCTCAATTGATTGACTTTCAAAATCTGGTGCCAACGATAGCGGGCCCCGTAGTTCTGTTTGTTGGTTTTTCTCAACCCCATGAATACTAGTTTGTTATATCAGTTATATCCACCATAAAACATAGAATTCACCAAGTGAACTTTGCACCAACTTGTCGCGAGCGATTTCGTTGTTTCGGCCTCACGTTGTTTCGGTAACTCAACCACCAGTGTTGGCTGCGCCATGCTGCGCCCAGGATCAATTCTGGGATTGGGAGATGAAGAAGACGATGGTGGGAACATATCATGACCGAAGGGACGAAGGGACCGATCTCCGTAACACATGATTTGGGTGTAGGAATTCTTCCAAAAGTACCTTAAATTGGTTCCCCAAACGATAGCTACTGGTAATTTGGTTTCTAACATGTTATAACTATAGGTGATTTTTATGGTTTATGGTAGATATAACTACATTATTCATATTTCATAAGGTCAATGGTACTGGCCGAAGAGCTGGAAGATGCTGGAAGTGTTCAACTAGCAGTCACTTAAGTCATGTAGAAATTATAAGGACTGAACCTGGTTGGTGGTGACTGGAACCATGGAATTTTATGACTTTCCACACATTGGGAATTTCATCATTCCAACTGACTGTCACTCCATCATTTTTCAGAGGGGTAGGTTGAAACCACCAACCAGAGTTATAAGTACTGAACATTTCCATTTTCGACAGTTTGAGCCAATGCCAGCCCTTCGACAAAAATCCTGTTTCGGGTTCACTGACGCCTGACCGGACGCTTCACTCGTCAGTTTTCTTGGGGTTTGCTATTAGAAATGCAAATGTATACATGTCCTGCCTAAGAAACATGTCATATATACATATATATATATATACATATATATATGTATAAATATATATATATGTATAAATATATATATATATGTATAAATATATATATATGATCATATATGCATATTAGATTATATACTAGATTATATATATATATAGACACGCACATAAGATAGGTGTGGATAAAATCGCACAGATCGTGGATCTCCATGCGGAAAACATGGCTACAACTTGGTTCAGGATTTTTTGCACGCCAGAGGGATACCTAACAAGTATGGAATGGGACAGGGGAATGTTTGCTGCTGGAAATCCACTGTTATGGTGACCATATGCTTCTCACCACGTGTTTTCACAAGCTGCTTGACCAAAAAGCAGGCTTCCATACTACCCAATATACAGGAGAACATCATAACCCATGAAGTGGGAATACCCATTCACCATTTTTTCCACTCGTTTTCGCCACTCCTCATGTCGTTTTCTCATTTCGGGCCGAAGATTACGATAGCAGGTGAAGTGCAGCTTCGTGAATTCCAAGACTTCCAAACCACTTTCGGAAGGCCAGATGCTAATGGGGCGATTTTTTGGTGCCTTTTCAGAGATGACCTCTGGGAAAATTCGAAATTGCAAGAGGGCAATGAATGATGGTGAACGAGGTGTCCACAATGCATTTTGGAGTTTCAGGGTTGACAGCCCACGAGGTGATGTTTCGGTCCAAGGTACCCTCAGTCTTGCCTTATTTGAGGTTATTCATCTCCATCTGTCTATGTACCCACAATGGAAGCACTATGCCATGTTTTAGGCCATATATTTATAGAATTGTAGAGTAGATGGTACGTCCTTGCAGGCCTTATGTTCCAACGTCTTTGTGAACTTTGTATATGCATGGTAATATGCATTGTATGGATTTCGAGAAAATTTAGGTACCTTTCAATATTCTGACCTGGTACCCTCTGGTAAGTTAACATAACTATGGAAAATCACCATTTTTAATGGGACAATTCACTATAAATGGTGATTTTCCATAGTTATGTTAAATTACCAGAGGGTAATCATCTACAGCTCGCCATGGAAAACCACGACACATCTTCCATAGCGAATGTGACACTACTCGAGGATCTATTGAGGTACCCTCTGGTAATGACTAACATAAACTGTGGAAAGATCCATCATTTATAGTGAATGGTCCCATTAAAAATGGTGATTTTCCATAGTTATGTTAAATTAACAGAGGGTATTGTACAATCCAAAACACGGAATTTCTTCAGTGGGCGGGGAAATCCGTTTCGAAAATTCTCGGGTGTTCCATCTCAATTTGGGGCTCAGAGATTGGCACTTGACAACTGCTTCAGGTGCCACCAGTTCAGCTAACTCCTCAATGACAAGTTCGAATACCCTTCGGTAAACATTGCGACATGAAGAAAATAGTGGAAAATCACGGAAAATCCACCATACACCTAAATTCTAGATCATTTCTAAACTTCGGAAACCTCCATGGATTGTCATAGATATGTAAACCCCTTTACTGGAGGACAGCATGGAGGTGATCGAAACTTTTTCAATGCCGAATCCACGGGAACACGCCAAAACCTCGAAGATCGACCGGATCCAGAAAAGAATTCACACCCCCAACTGGATCCATCGTTTACAGAAGCTTTCATATTATATATATATATTCATATATAATAATATCAATGATAATGATAATAATGATAGTAATAATGATGATATAGTAATATCTTATATGATATCTTTATTTTGAGGATCACCCCACGAATTGTATATAGTGTAATATAGTGAATAGCCATATTGACAGAGTGGTTAACCCATGAATGATGGACTTACCGGGCTTACGAGCCGATTAGTAAATATGGAGATCCTCCAAGTAGTGTATATACCCTCTGGTGTTGAAACGTGGCTGGGAAACCCCTAGAGATCGACATTTGAAGGGACACATAATCTTTAACTGGTGAATGATCAATCACCATGTTTGATTACCAGATGGTATATTTGTTTTAAAGAATGAAAACTGGTTGGTGGTTTAGAACATGATTTTTGTTTTCCATAATCGAACGAAGTTTAGAAGTCAAACTTCCGACAATATGGACAGATGAAAAGCAGAGCAGGGAAGAGGCAGAGAGAAGAGGAAGATTAGAAGAAAGAAGAGTAGAAGAGAAAGAGTAAGAAGAAAGAAGATGCAGGTGCGCGAAAAGGTAGGAAAGTCGCGATTCACCGTGTTTTTCCAATGATTTGTGGCTCCAAAGGGTCGAAAAGTAGGCTCGCTAAAGCGGCGGGTGCAGAGCCAGCTAGCCAGATGAGAAATGAAAAATTGCACACCGTTGTGTCGCGAAGCAGATTTCCAAGTCAAAATGTACAAAACACACCAGTGTCGGACCACTTTTGGAAGTTGCGATGTCAAAAAAGTGCACGCCGTTGTGGCGCGAAGCAGATTTCCAAGTCAAAATGTACAAAACACACCAGTGTCGGACCACTTTTGGAAGTTGCGATGTCAAAAAAGTGCACGCCGTTGTGGCGCGAAGCAGATTTCCAAGTCAAAATGTACAAAACACACCAGTGTCGGACCACTTTTGGAAGTTGCGATGTCAAAAAAGTGCACGCCGTTGTGGTGCGAAGCACATTTCGAAGTCAAAATGTACAAAACACACCAGGTTCGGACCACTTTTGGAAGTTGCGATGTCGAAAAAGCGCACACCGTTGTGGCGCGAAGCACCTTTCCAAGTCAAAATGTACAAACCACACCAGCGTCGGAGCACTTTTGGAAGTTGATATGTCGAAAAAGTGCACGCCGTTGTGGCGCGAAGCACATTTCCAAGTCAAAATGTACAAAACACCACATGTTCGCGCCACTTTTGGAGGTTCGGATGTTGAAAAAGTGCACGCCGTTGTGGTGCGAAGCACATTTCGAAGTCAAAATGTACAAAACACTAGGGGTTCGGACCACTTTTGGAGGTTCAGACGTCGCTTCGCCGCTTCGCTTCACTACACTACACTACGTTACATTGCACCACACTCCACTATACTACACTACATTACACTACACTACACTCCACAACACTACAACTACAACTACACAACTAGACTACACTCCACAACACTACAACTACAACTGCCCAACTAGACTACACTCCACTACATTAAATTTCACTACACTACATTACACTACACTACGCTCCACTACACTACATTAAATTACACTACACTCCACTACACTACATTACACTACACTACGCTCCACAACACTACAACTACAACTACACAACTTCACTCCACTACACTCCAGTACACTAAATTACACTACACTACACTACATTACCCTAGACTACACTCCACTACACTACACTACACTCCACTACACTACACCACATTACACTACACTACCTGCCACTACACTTCACTACATTACACTACACTACACTACAACTACAACTACGACTACACAACTACACTCCACTACAGGAAATTACACTACACTACACTACATTACACTACACTACATTCCACTACACTCCACTACACTACACTACATTACACTACACTACAATACACTGAATGACACTGCACCACAGATAGACAGGTAGACAGATAGACAGATAGACAGATGAAAGAGAGATAGATAGATAGATAGATAGGGTAATTAGATGAAAGAGAGAGAGAGAGATAGATCGATAGACAGATAGATACATAGAAAATAGATAGGTAGGTAGGTAGATAGTCAGAGAAAGAGAAAGAAAGAGTGAGAGAGATCAAGCACCTTTCAGTCCATCAGTGGCTTCGCTCTGCCATCCCTGATTCACAACAACCAACCTCTCCTATAGGTTTCCTATTTTTGAAACTTCCGCCACCGCCTTGTGCGGTACTACTGGTATATGGAATAATCATCCCAACTGACTTTCATATTTTTCAGATGGGTTGAAACCACCAACCAGAAAAGTAACAATTCAAATCGCAGCTTTGTGATTAAACATGGGCATCTTGGTCCTAAGCAATCAGCTGATTGGTGGTTTGGAACATGAATTTTATTTTTCCATATATTGGGAATAATCATCCCAACTGACTTTCATATTTTTCAGATGGGTTGAAGCCACCGATCAGAAAAGTAACAATTGAAATCGCAGCTTTGTGATTAAACATGGGCATCTTGGTCCTAAGCAATCAGCTGATTGGTGGTTTGGAACATGAATTTTATTTTTCCATATATTGGGAATAATCATCCCAACTGACTTTCATATTTTTCAGATGGGTTGAAGCCACCGATCAGAAAAGTAACAATTGAAATCGCAGCGTTGTGATTAAACATGGGCCCAGCATTTTGGTCCTAAGCAAATCCCATAGGATCCATGAATGCTATATATGGTAACATTTACCATCAATATACCCCAAATGTTAGTATATATACCATACATGGATCCTATGGGAATCAGGTTTTTTTGGAGGCGTTATCAAGGTCCATCATCAATCTCAACGGGGGTAAGCCAACTCCAGGGCCGAAAAATCCCGCCAATTTGGAGGAGATACTGCCGATTTGGTGATATTGGCTGACAGGAAACCGTATTATTTACGTGTGAAGAAAGGACAAACCACGGAGAATCAGACACATCCATATACCAGTAACTCAGTAGTACCGCACAAGGCGGTGGCGGAAGTTTCAAAAATAGGAAACGTATAGGAGAGATTGGTTGTTGTGAATTACGGGTGGCAGAGCGAATCCACTGATGGACCGAAAGGTGGTTGGAGCTGTGTTTTCTGGAGTGGCTGCAACGGTTGCAGTGATCACCTGGTCGGTCACCTCACCCACAACTGCTGGATGTAGTGTGGTGTAGTGCAGCTGTACTTGTAGTTGTAGTGTAGTGGAGTTGTAGTTATGGTGTAGTGTAATTAGTGTAGTGTAGTTGCAGTTGCATTTGTGGTGCGGTAATGAGTGTACTGTAATGTAATGCAATGTGGGGTAGGGTAGTGTGGTGTAGTGTAATTGAGTGTGGTGTGGTGTGGTGTAGTGGAGTTTAGTGTAATGTAGTGTATTGTAGTGTAGTGTAGTGTAGTGTAGTGCAATGCAATTAGTGTAGTGTAGCTGTAGTTGTAGTTGTACCTGAATTTGTAGTTGTAGTTGTAGTTAGTGTAGTGTAGTGCAATGTAGTGTCGCGTGGTGTAGTGTTGTGTCATGTAGTGTAATTGAGTGTAGTGTACTGTAGTGTAGTGGAGTGTGGTTTAGTGAGGTGTAGTGTAGTGGAGTGGGGTGTAGTGTAGTGTAGTGCGTGCAGTGTGGTGTAATGTAATTAGGTGTAGTGTAGTGCAGTGTAGTGTAGTCTTATATAGTTGTAGTTGTAGTTATTGTGATGTAGTGTAATGTTGTGTAGTTTAGTGTAGTGGCGTGTAGTGGAGTGGAGTGGAGTGTAGTGTAATGGGGTGTAGTGTAGTGGAATGTAGTGTAGTGTACTGTAGTGTACTGTAATGTAGTGTAGTGGAGTGTAGTGTAGTGTAGTGTAATGTAGTGTAGTGTAGTGGCATGTAGTGGAGTGTAGTGTAGTGGAGTGGAATGTAGTGGAGTGTAGTGGAGTGTAGTGTAGTGTAGTGGAATGTAGTGTAGTGTAGTTGTAGTTTAGTGTAATGTAGTGTAGTGTAGTGGAATGTAGTGTAGTGTAATGTAGTGTAGTGTAATGTAGTGGGGTGTAGTTTAATGAGGTGTAGTGTAGTGTAGTTGAGTGGGGTGTAGTGTAGTGCAGTGTACTGTAATGTAATTAGTGTAGTGTAGTGCAGTGTAGCGTAGTCTTTTGTAATTGTAATTGGTAGCGTAATGTAGTTTAGTTTAGTGTAATGTCACTAGTGTAGTGTAATGTAATGTGGTGTAGTTGCAGTTGCAGTTGTAGTTGTAGGTGTAGTGCAGTGTGATTCAGTGTAGTGTAGTGTAGCGGAGTGTAGTGTAATGGAGTGTGGTGTAGTGGAATGTAGTGTAGTGTAGTGTAATGTAGTGTAGTGGAGTGTAGTGTAGTGTAATGTAGTAGAGTGTAGTGGAATGTAGTGGAGTGTAGTGGAGTCTAGTGGAGTGTAGTGTAGTGGAATGTAGTGTAGTGTAGTTGTAGCTTAGTGTAGTGTAGTGTAGTGTAGTGTAATGTAGTAGAGTGTAGTTTAGTGAGGTGTAGTGTAGTGTAGTGGAGTGGGGTGTAGTGTAGTGTAGTGTAATTGAGTGTAATTGAATGTAATTGAGTGTAATGTAGTGGAGTGTAGTGGAGTCTAGTGGAGTGTAATGTAGTGTAGTGGAATGTAGTGAAGGTGTAGTTGTAGTTGTACTGTAGTGTACTGTATTGGAGTGTAGTGTGGTGTAGTGGTGGGTGTAGTTGAAAATGCTACAAAACCCTTACGTTTTGCTCACTTTTGAGAAGGTGCCCCATCCCTTTCGCCTGCCACGCGAATCGACATCTGAACCTCCAAAGGTGGTCCGAACCCCTGGTGCTTTCAACATTTTGACTTCGAAATGTGCTTCGTGCCACAATGGCGTGCACTTTTTCGACATCGCAACTTCCAAAAGTGGTCCGAGAATGGTGTGTTTTGCACATTTTGACTTCGAAATGTGCTTCGCGCCACAACGGCGTGCACTTTTTCGACATCTCAACTTCCAAAAGTGGTCCGAGAATGATGTGTTTTGCACATTTTGACTTCGAAATGTGCTTCGCGCCACAACGGCGTGCAATTGTTCATCTCTCATCTGGCCAGATGGCTCCGCACCCGCTGCTTTAGCGAGCCCCTCCGGAGCCACAAATCATAGGAGAAACACAGTGTTTCGCGACTTTCCTACCTTTTCGCGTATCTGCATATTTTTTCTTCTGACTCTTTCTCTTCTATCATCTTCTCTCTTCTGCTCTTCTCTCTGCCTCTTCCCATCTCTGCTTTTCATCTGCCCATATTGTCGGAAGTTTGACTTCTAAACTTCCTTCGATTATATGAATGTTTTAAACACATTATATCTGATGTTGCTTTGCAGTTTCACCTCATTCCAGTTGAAACGGACAGCCACGACATCACAATACGCTGTGACGCAAAAGTGCCACTTGCTACAATGCACCCACATCCCCAGTGTGTTATTGGCAAAGCCTTGTTCATCCAATGTATTCTACGCACTTAATTTCCTGAATATGTTTGTATGAAAAAAGTAGGGTACACAAATTTGACGCTTTGGCATCACTTTCCCATTGAAATATTGTATTTGAGATAATCTAATTTTCAAACACATCCATATATTTTGTTGGATAATATTGGTTATGTAAAATCCCACTAGATGATATTCCCCAAAAAAAATTCTTATTCCCATTATATCATCCTATTAATTTGCATTGTATCCCCATGATATTCCCCATCCTTTGTTTATTCCCATTACTTGATCAACGTGCAAAAAACAACTGGTTTTCAGAACCCATCGGGATGATCCTCCAAGGACCGAAACTTTTCCTCGTGTCATAGAAAAATATCCCATTGAGGTTGTAAAATGGTAAACATACAAAAAACGACGGAAAAACCATGGAAAACCATAGGAAAATGGTGATTTATATCGAAAATCACCATGTTTTATGGGTAAATCAACTAGAAATGGCCATTTTCAATAGCTATTTTGACATAACCAGAGGGTATAGTTATTTTTGTTGCATGCTATTCCCATTGTGAAATTATAAACATTTAATTTGAGGGAGTATAATGGGAATATTGAATCTCGGAAAAAAATCCAATAATTATTTTCCAAGTATGAAAGTAGCATGTATAGTTATCAGTTACTATCCTGATGATGTTCCCACTATGAATTGGTTACTAATTCTATTCCCAAATAATTTCCCTATCAGCCCTATCAGTAATTGATGTTCTCATTCTTTTCCCATTGCAGTTCTTGTATCCCCCTTGGGACACTTGTCACGATTTTTTACAATGGGTAACATAACGAGGATACGAAAACCATTTTTTTTGGATTTCTGTAGTTGCTCAGAACATAGTCCCAAATTTTATTCCCATTCTTTGCTCATTGACACAGCTTGAAACAGTGCTTTTCAAACCACGGTCCCAAACACCCAACGATCTTTGTCCAACGCCTGATGGTCCCCGTTGCTCAGCTGATTGCAAAATCGCCTGCGGTGGTTCTTTCTCTGGCACCTGTTATTTCAAGAAGGACTGCGCCTTTTTTTGGTCCCAATCAGTGGTGTATAGCTCATATATATATATACATACAACGTATAAAGTGGTAAACCCGAGTATAAAGCCATCCCCAATATGACCGTTGTTATGGTTGATAAAAAAACATCCCCAAATATCAAATGGTAGGTTTATGGCATTGGGTTTGCCACGTTATAACCAATTGGTTACACTCTTATACTATGGTTATTACCTATTTGCTAACTTGATGGGAACATATGGCTTCAACCAGCAAAATCAAGTTGGGGCTTGCCGGACCCCGCGGAACGGTAAGTGGATCACAAGCCAGGAAGAACTCCTTGGATACGCAAGTTGGTTTATTTGTTGCTAGGTTAATTCCGCTTTCTGGTGGATATATCATATCTATAGGACTTACATGGTTTGTAAACCAGTAAACATCGGAGGCGGAGGCTCCCCATTTTTCCATAGTCAAGTCAAATCACGAGTTTTGTTGGTAAAATACCAAAGCTGTTGTTCATATTTAGTGGTGAAATTTCACTGAATCACCATTCATATTTTGTTTCCCAAGTATAAACAATGGTTTGATCCGGACTAAAGGGCTAAAGATAAACAGCGACATATACTGGGTAGTATAACTGGTTGGTGGTTTGGAATATTTTTTATTTTTCCATATATTGAGAATAATCATCCCAACTGACTTTCATATTTTTCAGAGGGGTAGGTATACCACCAACCAGATACTCACTGAACTAATCATCAACCAGAATTGGATATCTCATGCTTGGATTTGCTAAAAATAAATCGTCATCTCCTCGAACTAAACCAACTCGTTACCTTAACTTTGCATCAACTCAGCTATCGTTTGCCCCCTATCGAATTGGATATCTCTTTGGAAAAACCACCAACCAGATCATTGTCTCATATTATTTTCTACCCGCTGGTAAACTAACATAGCTATTGAAAATGGCCATTTATAGTGGATTTACCAATTAAAGATGCTGATTTTCCATTGTTATGTTAGTTTACCAGAGGGTAAGTTTTCTACATCTGATCATCATGTAACCAGATCATTATCTCATATATTTATCCAATTTATCCTATGCTCTACATTCTACTAATATTGTCTCATGAAGTTTTCTACATCTGATCATCTTTTTCTGGTTAAAGCTATAGTTTTGGCTTTCTACATCTCATCCTCTTTTTGTGGTGATATATATATATATATTCCCAAGCATCATGAAGACCAGGACAATCGCAGCACAGCAGCGGCCTGCATCACAGATCCACCCACGGATGCACTTGGAAGCCGCTCAGCCCATGGTTTTTGGATGACCGTTTGGGATGACCTGGGGGCTGAATTCTATGGTTTAACTATAGTTATTCAACATGAAGATATGTTCATATATATATATAACTATAGTTGATAAATATATATATATATACACCTATATTTAACTATGGTAGATATGATGACTAAATTAAGATATAACATGGTATAACTATAGTTAAGTTTGGTGCACATAACTTCAATAACTCTGGTTTATGGTAGATATCAATGATATAATGAACTAGTAAACTCACTGGGTAGGAAGGCGTGAAGGCCCCATCGTGCGTAGAATCCTACAGGATGCGGCCCCAGGGCATCGTTAGCGTTTAGGTTTAGTTGGTGCAAATAATTATTAGATAACAATAGTGTATACGCACATGATTATATTTAGATGGGGGATGTATACCCTGTTGGTTGATGATGAGTTGGGGGATTATACTACTTGGTGGTAAACTACCCACTTAGTAAGTGGGTTAGTTCACTTCAGTTTTTTGAGTGGATGAATTCTCTACAAAAATTCCCATGTAAATCGCTGGGGTGAACTAACCCACAACCACGATTCGTGGGGTGATCCACCAAGTACGCACATGATGATATCTAGATGTGGTCATAAACTTGTAGCTGGGGGGTACCATCCTGTTGGGACCTGGCTTGTTTCACCGCTATACAAAGAGGGGTTGGTTTTTTTTACTCAAGCAAAAATGGTGATTTTTCGACATAAAAATGGACTACAACAAATTGGGATATCATGGAAAATATCAGCAACAAGGTGAAACCATTGGTTTTATTCACCAGCAAGTGAAAGACCCAAGAGCAACGTGCTGGCTGGGGGCATCTACTGTAGGTCATATTTTTTTTTCAGCCTCTCAGGTGTTTGTTCATCTGATTCAGATCCGGATGATCCCAGTAGCCAATTATATAGACCCCAAAAACAGACAGGGAAAATGGTCCATTGCCTTGGAAGGGTGGTCCTAGAATCTGCATTCTTTGGGGCGTGCTACGGATTTTTCAGAAATCCCTTGGAGCGTGTCCACCTGGAAAAGACCGCTTCCAGGACAACCACCTGGAACCCCGATTTTTGTTCAAGGGTGGAAGCATCTGGACTTGGAGTCATTGTAGTTTAGATGATTTGATGCTGGTAAAGCAATAGTTAATAGTAAACCACCCCAATTTTACCATAAATGGATATAAATGGGTGTGTACAAACCATCGAAATATGGGTGGATTATTTGTTGCTAAGATTACAGAAAATGTATCGGCGACCACCAGTTGTAAGGCGATTTTGAAATGAGTTTTGCAATGGATGTGCCTTCTATGATGGCCAAAAAGAATGTTTAAAGTGTGTCTGGAGTTGATCAATTGACTATAAACCGTCAAAAACTGTACCTCTCAAATATAGCTATAATATCTGTTTTAAAATATTCATATTGCATAATCTTGCCCTAAATTTATACCGAAATAGCAATCCCCTCCACATCTGGAGCTTTGTGCTGTGGCCTTTGGGGAGGCACAACCTATGAGAAGTGTGTGGGACAGAAGGCTCTCACAGGAGCCTCAGCGCCTTGGATCTCAGAGATCGCACATTTTTTAGAAAAACCTCCAGGTGGGGATGCGGCAGAAAAACCCATGGTAAAAATACCCCATGAAAAATACCATCCATTTTTACGCATGCGGATGAAGTTGATGGTTTTGGGGTTTACGGAAAACTACTAGTTGAAGAACCAGAAATTCCCGTAAAGGTATTTATGAAGAAATGTTTGAAATTCATCTCCAATATCAACAAATAAATGGATAATGGGTATAGTCGGTATAGCTAATGAACCTAGTTTGATAAACTTGTGAAGGATAGGTGGGGAGTGTGAGGGAGATGATCTTGCTGATCGTTCTCCTTTGGTTTTCGTTCCGTTTTCTCGTGTTTTCCCTTTCTTTCTTCTGGAGTGGAGTGGTGACAGTGGTCCTTCAGTAAAATCCTTGAGCTTGGTGGGATGAAAGTGTGGGCACAACTTGCTGTTGAAGCAGTGTTATTCAGGGGGTACGTTTCTGCTAGCTAAGCAGCTAAGTTGGTGCAAAGAACTAGATATTACTATATAGCTAAGTGTAGTTGATGGGGTTTATAAAACAGGTACAGTATGGATCATATCATGCACAGGCAAGATGTTGGATGCCCATCCGGCATTCTTTCGGATGGTTGTTTTCAGGCCCGAAGATGGGTAAATTTCTGTAGTCATCTTCTTCATTTAACATATTTCACAAACTTCGGAATGGCGACCAGCTTGTGGGGAGATTAATTTGTAGGGATTTTTGGGCATCTCAAAAAGTACTTTTTGAGCTATTTTGAGCCAAAAGTGACTCGTGCTAGCATCGTGATAACATCAACGTGTTTCACAGGTTTGAAAACGTGACATTGAACAACTTTGAACCCAAAAACCAAAAAATGAACCTTTGAAATGAAATTTGGTATTGCGTTTGTGTGTTTTCATTGGTTTTTGTTCAAAGCTTGAACTGACATGAAATATGGTGTTGTCATTGTTGCCGTTGTGAATAGCCTTTGTCACTTGGGTCAATTGTCATGAGGCTGCCACCTAACATGTGAACACGAACAAGTCAGCAACTTCAAAAGTAGAAAAAATGAATATTTTCAAGGGAATAACATTTTTCATTCGTTGGGTAATGTAGAAAGTTTGATGTTTGATCGCTGCGCCAGCATATAGTCACATTGCCAACACTGGCCAGCACCAAAAAATATTTACACATATGTCTTATGTACGCAAGCAGAAATACATGTGTAAACAAAAACGCTTTTTTAACGCTACCATGTGTACGCAGGAAATGAAATATACAAGCAGAACATAGATATGAAACGGTTTTTATATAATAAAAGCGTGCTTTTACAACAGTATCTAACCGTGAACATTGTTGAATATCTACTGGCATACCTGTTTACACTTGAGTGTATACATGCATACGGTTGTGGGCCTGGAAATTGAAAAGTCAATATGTGTGGACGTGCACACATACCTATCCTTTGAAAAAGGCACTAACTAATTAGCATTTATGTTTACAAACCTTAATTACGATGTGTTTCCTTAATTGAGGTTTGTTCTTCAGTAATTGAGGTTTGTTTGCGCAAGAAACAAACTTTAGTTAAGGGAACAAAGTTTCAGTGGAGACTGTGGTTTTGTAAGGTTTGTTTTGAAGGCTCGTTTTTTGACACATGTTGGCACACATGTGTGATTCTGCGTAGGCATGCAATGGGCAAAAGGAACATATATACACAAATGTATATATATATATATTTGAGAGAGAGAGAGAGATATATATATATGTAGATGTATTTTTACCATAATACACGCATGTTCAATAATCAACGTCGCACTTTATTTTATTTGTGGAGGATTTTGCGCATAGTCTTGTTGCATTTGTTGTTTTCCATGCCGTACGTCGTTTCCGATGCTGTATGGATAATAAACGGATAAGTTGTAAAAAATACGTTGATAACACATGGAAAATGAGTGGATGATAAATGGATAATATAAAGAAAATACGTGGACACTAAATTGATAATATCTACATATTTGATTTAATTTGGAAAATATTTGGCGAGTAAACTGGAAATAAATGGAAACTCAGGAAATGAACGGATTATAAATGGATACTCAATTTATAAAAAATTAAATGGATTTCGTATTGCCTGTTTCTACTTCAAACAGATTGGACAAGGAATTTTGTATGGCCTATCTTTCTACTTTGCTTTTGGTCCTAGATACTGGCCTTATGTTGAGTCTATACTGAAAAATGCTGCCCTTGCTTTTGGTCCCAGACGCTGGCCTTTTGTTGGAGGAGGGATTTCGCATTGCCTTTTTTCAACTTTAAACATTTGGAGGAGGGATTTCCGATGGATAGCACATGGATGAACAATTGGTAAAAAAGGGATAGTATTCTTATATGGATAAAGCATGGATGGTACATGGATAATGCATAAAGCCAAATGGATAATAGCTGGATATAATGGCTGAACAATGGATAATATTTGGACATTTGGACGGAAATGTGAAACTTTATGGAAGGAAACTGATAATATATGGAAGCAATAAAAAAAATATTGGACGATATATGTATGGCATATGGATGAAACAATGATGACAGAATGGAAAATACATGGAAAATAAATTGCTAGTACATCGATAACAAACGGACGAGCACAAGACAATATGTGGTGATATATGGGTAGTAAATGGATAATTAATGGATGATAGATTGATAATAGCTAAATCCAATGCATGATTAATGCCAAATACATGAATAAACAATTGACAACAAATGGATAAACAATGATTAAACGGATAATAAATGGACAATGAATGGATACTATACATGGATAAAACATGGATAACTTATGGATAACACGTTGATCGCAAATCGATATTGAATGTGTTATATGGACGCTAAATTAAGAATAATAGATGGATAAAATATGGATGGTATGTGGGTAGAATTGCTCAAAATCTTTTCAATTGCTCGAAAATGGCTTGCTATAGACCAAAACAAGTATTCAAACGCAATGGGCCTGGCCAGAAAAGTTTGCTCAAAATTGGCCTAAGGATTGCGTCTAGACTAAAACAAATATTAAAATAAAATGGGCAAAAACGTTACGACCTAGCTTCAATCTCCATAATTTGTGAATTCCAATTGTGCAGGAATGACATGTAGATTGAAAGGACTATTCAAATATACAAATTGCTGGCCGAACAAATTCCGCTCAAAATCGCTCAAAATCGCTCAAAATTGCTCAAAATTGCTCAAAATCAACTCAAAATGTCTCAAAATGTCTCATACCTGCCCCAAAAATCCGCTCAAAATTGCTCAAAATTGCTCAAAATCTTCAAAATGTCTCAAAATGTCTCATACCTGCCCCAAAAATCCGCTCAAAATTGCTCAAAATTGCTCAAAATTGCTCAAAATTGCTCAAAATGTCTCAAAATGTCTCAAAATGTCTTGCAAAATGTCAAAATCAAAATGAGTTTTGAGAAAAATTGAGTTGATTTTGAGACATTTTGAGACATTTTGAGACATATTGGGACAGATTGAGACATTTTGAAGCAAACTGGTAGTTGCTGACAGCGCCAAAGGCATGAAAAAATGTAACGCTGTTGCAAACTTTTTGAAACCGAAAGCAAACAGATGTGAATATTTACAAAAAAAATTGATGAAATGGTGCTTTTGCTTATAGTACCGCAGCATGAATACTTACAGAAAAGTTTGATGAAACACTGTTTTTGCTTATAGTACCGCAGCATGAATGCTTACAGAAAAGTTTCATGAAACACTGTCTTTGCTTATAGTACCGTAGCGTGAATACTTACAGAAAAATTTTTTCCGCGCTGCGCGCGGAATTTTCTTGAACCTTAAGCTTGAAGGTTGCAACATAGAAAACATTTGGAAAAGAGTTTATACAAGAGTGCCGTGGCAAGAGTGCCTGCCTGCATGTCAGGTATGCTCAATTTAGGGCTCATCTCCAGTAGTAGCGTCTTGTACGAGTGTCCCAAAACTGTGTCATAGCATCATAGCAGAAGTGTTGCTATTTAATGGACATAATCTGCCCTAAATTTATGGACACAACCTGCCACTAATTTATGCACATAACCTGCCACGAATATGGACATTACCTGCCAGTAATTTACCGACGTAGCCTGCCAATTTATGAACATAACCTGCAACCAATCTATGGGCATCACGCCGAACCCGGGTGGATCTGTCAAGCGGGGCAGCCGTGTCTTGCAAGAGTGTCCACAAGAGTGTCGTGGCAAGAGTTTCTTGCTGTCCCGCAAGAGTGTCCCATAGCCTGCCACTAATTTATGGACATAACCTGCCACTATTCTATGGAAATTACCTGCCAATAGTTTATGGACGCGACCTGCCATTAATTTATGGACATAACCGGCCAAGAATTTATGGACGTAACCTGCCACTAATTTATGGGCATAACCTACCACTAATTTGTGGCCTTAACGCCGACCATGGATGTATCAGTCAACTGGAGCAGCAGTGTCTCGCGAGAGTGTCCACAAGAGTATCGTGGCAAGAGTGCCTGCCTAAAAGTGAGGTATGCTAAATTTAGTGTGCCTAAATGGAATTAATGGAGTTTAGGTATGCATGTTTAGGCTTGCCTAGAAGTGAGGTATGCTAAATTTAGTGTCCCTAAGTGCCATTTATAGAGTTTAGGAATGAAAAAATGGCGTCGCCTAAGATTTGCCACTCTTTGCACTCCAAGTGCTGTTCCTTCCACTGTCGCCGTCGTCGCTTGAGCCATAAAACGAAAACAGTTTTTTCAACCTTTTCGTAAAGGATGTTTCTAGGGTGTGAGGGTCTGCTTTGGTAATTTTCCCGTTGGTTTGGTACTGCTTTGGGGATTAAAAAGGGGCGACTTTTTAGCCCCAAAAAGGGGCTCCAAAAATAGGTCAAAAAGGCGCCCCCCAAAGTCCCAAACCAAACGGAAAATTACTAGTCTGCTTATTGGTTCTTTCGCTCCCCTCATCATCCTAGCTCCCCCTTCTGTCGCTACACGCATTACAGTGGCAACGGCCAGATGAAGTGAGGATGCAGACAACCGTATTAGCTAACCAAGTGAAGCCACGAACCTGGATGCCAAGAACAAAAATCCTACCCTGCAGAAAAAGGATCCTAAATAAAAAAATATATAAAAACAAATCTTGTAACCCTCCTAAAGGCTCCCGGCGGAGTGGATGAAGACGTGCCTTCTGACAGACAAGGGGGTGACACAATGGGGTAAGGGAAGCTATTAATAAATTAGTGGCAAGTTATGCCCATAAATTAGTGGCAGGTTATGCCCACAAATTAGTGGCAAGTTACGTCCATAAATTAATGGCAGGTTATGTCCGTACAATTAGTGGCAGGGTATGTCCAGAAATTAGTGGCAGCCTGTGGGACAACCTTGTGGTGTGGACACTCTCGCAAGACACTGCTGCCCGAGTTGACTGATCCATCCGGGGTCGGCGTTATGTCTGTAGATTAGTGGTAGGTTATGCCCATAGATTAGTTGCTATGCCAATCAATTAGTGGCAGGTTATGTCGATAAAATCTTGGCAGGTTGTGTCCATAAAGTAGTGGCAGGTTATGTCCAAAAATTACTGGAAGGTAATGTCCATAGATTAGTGGCAGGCTATGTCCGTAAATTAGTGGCAGGCTGTGTCCATAAATGAGCGGCGCTCCCGCTATGATTTTGTGACACTCTTCTGGGACACTTTTACACGACACTCGTACTGGAAATAACCGCTACATTTTGCATACCTGACTTTTAGGCAAGCTTGACAATGCAAACCTAATAAGTAATATTATATTAAATTAAACAAGATCTATGTGTTTTGACAAGGGACATTTATGTTCTGGGAGCAACATCGATACTCATTGTTTTAAGACAACAAAAGATCACAAAAATGACAACAATGACAGCACATGACAAACAAATAACAAACAAGGACAAAATTGACAACCCTGAGGCTCGAAGTTAAGGCCTCGAAGTTAAGGTGTGATTGCATTTTGGTGATAAAAATGGAAAATGGATGAACCATACGTGGTTCATGCAATCATAATTTCCATGCTAAACAGGTCAAATCCATGCCCAGTTTCTCTCATCAGTTCATACAATTGACACAAATGACTCAGCTGCACACTGAGCTGGCCAACGTAATCACAACGTGTTAGCATCGTGAGCAGGTAAACGTTCAATCAACGTTTTACCATATTTTAGATTTTATCTTTTTGAACATATTTTGTCTTTTTTTAAATATTTTGTAAAAAAAATATGAAACCACATTTGTTTGCACAACGTTCTGGACAACAAATTAGTCTACCAAATTTCAGATTAGCCTACCTAAATTTCAGAAATGCCTATGTCATTTTCAAATCACCTAGGCATTTCTGAGATCAGGTAGGCATTTCTGAAAGTCATGAAGGGCAAACCCCTACAAACTAATACCTTACGATCTGGGATGCATTCTTAAGTTTGTGAATATTGTGGCAATTCTTCTGCCCCAAGTTCCACCCCTCTCTGGGCAACCATCCGCAGACAATGTTCTAAACCTTGCTTCATATATCCCTGGTAATCGAACATCGCTATGAAAAACCACCATGATTTATCATGTTCATTTTTTTAATAGGTACAAACGGGCCATTGTCTGTGGCTTTGTTGGATTACCTTTTCCAGTAGCCACTCCAAATTATTCAACTAATTCATACATTTAAATATATATATATATAGATATCCAAACATCTAAGTTCACAGTCCAAATCCTTCAACTCATTGATTCATCAATATTCATTCTATTTCTCTGTTTACAACATTCCACTACCACAGGTCGTTACGCAGTTTGTTTCTCTGTCATTCCACATATTCCACAGGACCAGTTTTTCATCTCACAAGGTGGTGCCCCCCAGTTCTAAATGGCTTATAATCCCATTAAGTATAGATACATCACAAACAAAAACCATACTGAAATTGGACTTATTTGCACCAACTTAGCATAAATTAGCCATAAATCCCATGAAATCCCAATTTTCCCGTCGTTTTCCTATGTTTTTTTCCGTGGGGGCCACACCAACTTAGCGATTCCGAACGGGGGCACCACCCTGCAGGGGTCCAAATCTACACACTAGTGATAGTCAATATATTATATATGTCAAATATCTAATTTTACATTCCACTATTATTCCATACCGCAGGACCAGTTTTTGAACATGTATATATATATATATTGTAGTATATTATCATCAATCATCTATTTATAATATGTATGATATATATATATATATGTATATCATATAACATTTGTAGTTGATATAGTCAATAACTATACATGGATGATTGATGATGTATATATATATATATTCATACATCATAATCATCTAGTTTATTAATGTTTATTTGGTCTGTTGATTGGAACATTTTTATTTTTCCGTTTTTTGGGGGAACAATAATTCCAACTGACGAACTCCATCATTTTTCAGAGGCGTAGGTATACCACCAACCAGATTAATGTTTATTATATAAAATAGTTTTATCTCAGTGATATATAAACAGTTATGTTGATATATAATATCATATGTTATACATTAATCAATATATTGTAATTAGTAATTACTATATGTAATTGATATTATGATATATGTCAACCAGATCTTTTCGTTATCTCAGGTGACCAGTGCCAACTACGAACTCTTGCAGTGCAGCTCTTTCACCACGGAGCAATGTGGATGGGTCCCTCGGAACCGATGCCGAAACGAAAAAAAAACATGAAGATCCCATGTTTTCATGTCAGTTTTCCATATGTTTTAATTGGTGAATAGATGCGAATAGCATATGGAACATGTTTCATAAGATGAAAGCTATTTTTTCGAGGCATTTTGGGTTTGAGTGGCCCAAAAAATGGGAAGAACCAACTGGTTCACCTTGTGTTGGTTTTTGGCGGTTGCTAGGCCAAATGGGTGGATTTTTCACAACACCATCAACGATGAGTAAGCCATGGTGAAGAAGAAAATGTCTACGTTCTTTGTAATGATGGAAGTACCCTCTGGTTATTTAACATAGCCATGGAAAATGGCCCATTTATAGATGATTTACCGATAAAAAATGGTGATTTGCCATGGCTATGTTAAATAACCAGATGGTATATGATATTTGAATCTGAATACAAGTGATATATGTCTTTTTGCCGCCCAAAAAATATGTTTGCAGAGTATCTAAGAATATCCATACAAAAGGAACCATAGACCATGGGAACCTTGCCCAAGGCTGGATCAAGACCTCAAGAAAGTAGGGAAGAAATCTAGGCTGTGTTTTTTGGATATCCTTATAAAAATGAATGCTATTAGCAATGCTATGTGATGCTATGTGATGTTACAGTTACATTACATCTAATCTGGTTGGTAGTTGGTGGTTTCAAACATTTTTTATTTTCCATAATATATGGGATAATCCTTCCCATTGACTAATATTTTTCAGAGGGGTTGAAACCACCAACCGGTCTAATGTAATGTGATTGTGATGATATTTTCGTTATCTCACCATTGCCTCAACCTTACATGACCAGGGTTCAAAATCATCAAAGTTTTTTTGGATTCGGTGGTCTTGAAACCTCCGAATGATATACCCGAAATGGTAAACAAACATACAATGTGAGGCCCCCGTTCGATAGTTAAGTTGGTGCACATAACTCCAATAACTATGGTTTTTGGTACTGTACTTATAACGAACTAGTAACTGGGGCGAATCTAAACCAACTTATAACTGGGGGGGGGCCACATTGTATGGAAAATAACCATTTTTGATGGGTAAATCGTAACTATTTCGACTGGGCCATGGCTTCAATAGCTATGTTTTGGTGCCGTGCCAGCAGATTCATAGCCATCCTGGTGATGGCTATGTATCCAACAAGAGGTAAATGAAGCTTGGTGAATTTGTGATGCCTCAAAAGATAGACTTAAGTCATATCCTACTAGAATGCTGAGACATTATTTCTTTTCTATTTTTTGGATGTGTGTTGGGGGTTTGCTGTAGGTCAAAAACAACTTTTTTTGTCCCACTTCGTCACTTCGTCCCGCTTCGTCCCGCTTCGTCCTCCGAGCAGCTCCGCAGCTTGCGCGAAGCAAGGCCCAAACGACCTTTGGACAGGACATGGCGTGCACCATCCATCGATTGCAGTGGCATGGCCAGGAAATTCCCATCGAAATTGAAAGTTTGGGCAATAGGAAACACACCTGACACCCAATAGAGTCAATAGAGTATAACTTGTATGATAGAATATAATGGAGTCATTTTCGAAAACATCCTTAATATGAATATTCAGTGATAATAGAGAGTGGAGTTTCCCTGTGGATACTGTCATCAACCATGGCCGGCTGGGAAAATCCCAGCTCTTTTGGGAAAATACCCTCTGGTAATTTAACATAACTATGGAAAATCACCATTTTTCATGGGAAAATCCACTACAAATGGCCATTTTCAATAGCTATGTTTGTTTACCAGAGGGTAATCTATAGATGGTGAATATTCCGTGATCATGTTTCATTGCCAAAGGGTAAATGGTTTGATTGCTGTTTCTATGGATCTATCAGGATAAATGTCATCACGCCTGTCGCGACGTCACGGCATAGATCATGGTTTGATAAATCTCAGCTATCCTCAGATGGCAGTGATGAATCTCTATAATTTATTCAGATATAGAGTGGGATAGTTTAAAACATATGATTCACGTTGGCATACGTATAGTGCATTAGTATACAAGACATATGTTGGTTGATGAAATTCAACAGTTGGTTCGTATTTTTGATGGTGGGATTTAACATGATTTAACCATCAAAAATAGTGTTTAACCAGCAAACAGTGGGGATACGAGTGATAAAAGATGGTTGGTTGGTTATTATGATGGGTTATACTGGCCTGTAAATGATCAGTGAATTCAATGGCCAATTATCCACTTTGTTTCTGGGTCAAATATGTTTGCCATGGTCAAATGTTGGATAGCCTTGAGGCTCAAGCTTCCACGAAGTGAGGTGGGAGGGGTGGCGTGGCACCCCACCAATTGAGCCATGGAGTTGACATCTGGACCATTCTTTCAAATGATGAAGTACCCAGTCCGTCACCTGTTGTGTGCCCATGCCATTACTGTACCGAGTGACTTGCATCTTGGCTGACTTGCAAGTTGTTTCGATGAGCACGTCCTGTGTCGTCTTGGCTTGCCGCGTGGATCCTCACCATTGCTTGGTTCGGGACCACTTTAGATCACTTAGGTTGACACGTGGAAGGCGCCCTTACAATGTGACAGACAGGTACTTGCTTGAAGGTCACCATGGACCAGCGGTCGTGTGCTGTTGAAGGTTGCAAACCCGTGATTTGTCTTCAGGCATTTGTCTTTGCCAAGCTGTTGGATGTGTCCTCTGATGGAGGTGGTGTCATGCCGACCCCAGAATGCCGCACATGTCGTGACGATGACTTGCACCAGGCCATTGAACCTTTCAGCGGTGGTTTCTCAGGTTGGAGCCATGCCTCAAGGTTCTTGCACGGATTGGAGTTTTCCATCTTCACTTGTCTTGCCTTGGATGTTGACCATGAATCCGTGCTAGCTTTCCACAAGACTTTTGGTGGCATCTTGATGGCTCTGTGCACCTTTGGTCCAGTTGCCATTGCCCGGAAAAGGAACATGTGCATTGGTGATGCCATTGCATTTCTTCAACTTGAGTTTGATCAGCGACCGTTTCATTGCACTGACTTGCTTGGCTTTGCACTTGATCGTGGTGATTCTTGTCCTGACGCAGTGAAGGTGTTGTCAGTTTCTGGAGTTAGCCCGGCTGATTTCTCTGGACTCCTGACTCTTGATGTTTGCTCAGACATGCGTGTCACGTCCTTTGAAGGACCGTTTGATGACCTTGGCCCATTTGTGGAACTGCTTCGATCGACAGGTCTCTTGGACTTGATGTTGTGCTTGGGATGGTCTTGCGTTATTCCCGTGTCTGCTTGGCATGATGGCTTGCCAAGAACTCAGATCAGTTTGCCATCGAAGGTACTGACGCAAACAGGTTGTCTTGAGCCAATAAATAAGTTGCTTGCCAATTTGTTCGCCGCTTGCAGTTGTGCTCGGCTTGATCCGTGTTGTGCAGTTTCATGGCTCACCCACTCTTTTCTGACACCTCGTACCCCCCTTAACCGGGAAGGGGCGTTGGTGCTGCGACTTCGCTCGCGCCGAATTCCGTCAAAAGTTGGATTGTATGCCCATATTGGGGAATGGTCACCAATCCATGCTCATAATGTTCATAGGGATTCAAACTCATTGTAAGGGATCCCCAATAATGGTCGACTGACCATGACCCAGATACCATGCTTTGACTGTGGAAAATTGGCAAAGTGGTATTCTTTTTCTGGTTTCAAAGTGACTTTTTTGTAGGACATGGGTGTGTCTGAAAACGGGGTAACGTCCGCAAGTTGTGGCACGAAAAAACAAGGTAAAATGATGGTAAAACTATGGCTTTGGGGGTAGATTTTTAGACTTGAAGCCACATGCTTATGGGTCGAAACCCTGGTACCCTAGGTACCCTAAAACGGCTAGTTAATGGCTATTCCCCCAGTCATATGGTACCTAACTTGACTGATCCCCCCATCTATCCACGAGTTTCTACCTCTGAGGTGCAAGAATCGGGCGGATTGCAAGGAAGTCACTCGCCCTGCTGATGGTTTGTTCGCGAGAACGAGTTGTGGCAAAACATGGCTGAGCATTTTAGTACTTAAGAATTTAAGTTAATTGAATATAAATAGAACCATGGGATACAATAATTAATGGGAAGTGCAAATGTGTAGATACATTAATGGGATGGAGGGCCATAAATCATATAGAAGTACATTCTAATTACCATGTTTTGACTGTGGCACATATGTGTGGAGAGTGCATTTCTTTAACCAGCCATGATGGCAGCTTCTCCAGTGATAGTGCAAAGAAGGTTGAATCAACCCCCTTGTGCAAAGCCCTTGTTATTCAGTCTGTTGTTGATCAGTTGTGGAGTTCCTAAAATGGGGCTACCCAAAACGGATGGTTTATAAGGGAAAATCCGATCTAGAAATGGATGATTTGGGGGTATCCCTATTTCAAGAAACCCGCAGTTGGCTTATTGGAACTGTTTCGTCCTCAGTGTCATTCATTCCTGTGACATGTTCTTTCCCTGTTTGTCTTTCACGTCGTCTTTTCTTTTTCTTCACCACCCGCCTGAATTTGTTTCACCCATGGTAGTACGTGTTGGAAAGAAGCTGACATGTCGCTATTATGTTCGCGACGGAGGCCGGCAACTTCCACATTGCATTGATACCCTGTTTTATTGTGGCACTGTGGCAAAGGATTGGTGCTGGTCTCCGAAATGGACATACAAATAACAATCAATATGTATATATATATATATATTTATATATATAGTTGGCTACTGGTTGATTTAAGTATTTCTTCAACCGTAGAAATGTATGATTATGATCGTTCCCAAGGACATGCATATATTTTGTTGGGATGGGTTGAAATGGTTGAAATCAACAATCAGAAGAGAAGAGAAGAGAATCAATCCGGCATAATAAAGGCCCCACCTTAATCATCGTTGATGGTGGTTTTGAACCGCGAAACGTACGACTTACTTTCTCTGGTACCCTTAGATTTCAAGGATCTAGGGATTTCTTGTCATTTCTATGATGTACTATGATTGTTGATTAGATATCTCGTGTTTGATAGTCAAATATCTCCATCCCAGTTGATATACCGTAAAAAAATGCGCCCGTTAAACCCGTTAATCCCTTTTTTAACAGATTTCATCCGGTAAGAGGCTGGCCGCTGCGACTATGAGTGGGATGACTGGCAAATTCAGGACTGTCCGATGATGAGTGCCCTTGATGGAGATCTTTTGAGCTGTGGAGCTGTGCTCACAACCCTGGTTGGTTGATGATTGGTTGGGGATTACTATCCAATATACTGGGGATTTGAATAAATATATATATAAAGCAACCCGTATAATGGAATGACAGAGTCCTGGTGGTGGACCGAGACTTTCTTCAGTTGGTACCCCTTTGCAATCCCCGGAGAAAAAGCGACAGGCGCTGCTTGATCGAGGTCCACATGGCCTCTTTAATGCCACGTCAGGAGCAGCAGCGGGCGCAACAAGCCGCAAAGGCAAAGGCCGATGCAAAGCCAATGTGAGCTGGAGGTGAGTGGCTTTTCCCCGCGAGAGTTCTTTCGCTGGTCCTTTTTTGCCGCGGGGTTAAAAGGTTCCCTATAAAGGCAAGACGGCAAGACATCAACGTACAAATACGATCCATCACTCCCCAAGCAGGATCCCTTTTGATCCAAACGACACCAGGTGGAACCGCATGGATGGAGATTGCAGTCCGGGCACAAGGGATTGAATATTCTCTCATGCCAGTCCCAGGGGCAATTTTGGGAGCGTTCAACAATGACTGTGGATTCCAAACCATTGCCTGGTTAACAGAAGCGGTTTTCAACAGTGAATTTGGCACTCCTTTCCAACGTGTTGCCCCTATGGAACTTCACACAGCCATCGCATGGAGAGGCATTTTTGAGCAGCATTTGCACTTGTCACAAGAAGCCAAGCATCTTGTAGTGCCAGCCGAATGTGCCTTTGGAGGAGCAGCCACAGTAGATCTGACCAAGCAGCTTGCAGACCTCCTCCATGACAGAGGGGTACCAGTCGACCAAAGCCAGTCAAGAGCCAATAGTGTCATCGAGAAAATTGGAAGACAGCCCATCAGTAAAGCACTACGCTCACCAAACCCATGGAAGGAAGTGAAACAACTTGCCAACTTAGCAAGCCCGAAGATCCAACTTGTCCTGCCGTCAGAGATGCAAGCCGCCATCCAGGCCAGACTTGATGAAGGCAAACCGTTTGGGGACAAAAAGAAGAAGCTTGCCAGAGACCGAAAGCCACGTAGAGAACTTGCACTAGAAGCTTCCGATGTAGGCATCCCTGAGGGAATTTTCCGAGACGCCAACAATGTCACATTGACCCAGATCCCAATCCAGAGCATCGGACCTGAAGCAAAGGGTGTAGTTGTTGTCACAGCCGAGCAAGCAGCTCCCTATTTGCGCTTCTCTCAACCAGTCTCCAAACATGGATTAGCCTTGATCGTCATCAACCATAGCAGCCCACTTGTTCATGGTTCTGGTGAAGAAATCCGATTTCCAGCTCGTTGTGAGAAGACAGCCAAACCAATCCTCTTGTCAGCCAAGATCATTCAGATCGACAACACTGAGGTCACCAGAAATGCACCACCTCATGTCACCAAGGTTGATGAGGTCAGTACAGTAGTCATCCGAGTTTGCACGTATCGTGATGAATTGAATGCCATCAGTTGGGATAAATTCTCAGCCAAGCCAATCAAACACATCGTCGACGATGTGGCAGCCCTCCAGCCGGCCGGTGATGGATCAAGTCCCATAATTGATGTGTGGGACCGACAATGGCTCACGGAGAAGTTTGAAAGGACCAAACCGGCAGATGCAGCAATGTTCTGCGCATGCTTTCGCATTGAACAAGGTGACCTTTTGGACCTGTTGCAGCACCAAGGCAGAGTAGCTCACTACCTGGAACCGCGCAGCCAAGACGGCAGGTCCCCAGATGCTGATTTTCGAGTCGTATGGATCAACAAGAAAGACCGTCAATCCGTCGTCTTGGCCTCCCAATCCACCACCCAGTGGACAGCCATAGTGAGATCAGGGAACCGGTTTGGCCTTCGAACAAAGACAGCCGCAGCTCGCACTGTTCATGAACAGCACAAGCCTCAGACACCATACCTCGAGACAGACGAGATCCTCACTTTCCATGCTGGTCCATTCCCCCATGGATCCAACAGATCAGCCCTGGTCAAATTGTTTTCATCGTGGGGTTGGCAGGCACGACCCACCCAACCAAAGACAAGGACACCTGACGGGAAGGGAGTCATTTGGGAGATTCAGTCAGGCACTAAACCGCAGTACGAGGTTTACCAGTTGGCCCATGCCGACATTTTGATCACAGAAATCCCAAAGAGAACTGCCAAAACTGCCAGTGGATCAAATGACATCCAGGGTTCAGCCCGCACAATTGCAGCTCTCACCAAAGAGAACAGACCCGGCATCATGACCGACCCATGGGACATCCAAGATCCCTGGTCTGGATATCAGCCACCTGCCAAAGTCAGCCGCACTGGGGTAGGACAGGAACTCCGAGGTGATGACATCGAGGCAATTGCTGCCTGAGTTCAGCAGAAGATCCAAAGCAGGCCACAAGGCATTCGACCACCCCAGGCTGATGGTGACACTACTATGCACGCCGAGGACAAGGTGGGGCAGTTGGAAGAAAGGTTGAATCAGATGGAAACCACAATGAATGAGCAGCACCGTCAGCAGACGCTTATCACCAATGAGCTCTCTTCCCAGATCACTGCAGTCCAGCATCAAACACAGGCCACCCACAGCCACATTGACCAGAGGATGCAAGAACAATTGACCAACATTGAACGGCTCTTGAGCAAGCGCAGAGCAGAATGACTCCCACAGCGGACTGCCCAACCTGGGCAGTTGACGCTGACACCTGCACAATCTAGCTATCATGCCTCTACAATCCGAAGTGTGCAGAAGAAACAGCCTTCCAAGGATAGCAGATGCCGAAGTGCCTCCCCCTTGGAGCTGTTGGCCAATTTTGCAAAGGAGTGGCCCTAATGAAGTTCATCATTTTGATGATTTTTGCACGTATAGGGGAAGCTCAGAACCCTGGCCCTTTCACTATTGGGGCAGCCAACCCAACCGGGGTCTTAGGTAAGGCCCACCTTTTCCAAGAGATGCCTGGCCAAGATGGTCCTCGAATATGGGGTCTGTCTGAAACCCATCTTACGAAACCAGGGCTGCAAAAGTTCCAGGTTGAGCTCCATCAGCAACAAGACAGATGGAAATTCATCCCAGGTGAAGTTGCCCCACCACTCAGCAATGCAGTCGGAACCATTGGTGGGCGAGCCACTGGAGTGGGAATTCTCACAGATTGCCCGGCCAGACCTTTGGCAGGGCAATGGCCAAGTAAAGATTGGAAGACAGCAAGGGTGCAAGCCTGCGCCATCCACCTTCAGCAAAACTGGGTCAAAGCAGGGGTGTTTTATGGTTTTGCCAAAGATGCCCACACAAAAGCTACCAAGGAGCAGAGCGATATTCTTCTCTCCAACCTCACTGATCGCATCGTTTTTGCGTCCAGGGGATATAGAGTGTTAATGGGTGACTTCAACCAGACAACACAGGATTTGCCACAGTTTGACATTTGGAGACAACACGGATTTCGTGAGATCCAAGAGATAGCTCTTCACAAATGGCATCAGGAAATTTTACCGACTTGCAAGAACAAATCTGTCAAAGATCATGTTTGGATCAGCCCTGAATTAATTGACTTGCTCATTTCAGTTAAGGTTGACAACACAGTCTTTGCTCCGCAGTTTTCATGGATCTAGGACCTCAAAAACCTGTCCCCATTTGGCGAAAACCAAAGGAAATCCAGTGGAAAGAAATTACCCAAAAAAGTGACACTGAATTCCCACCAGCGGATTCTTACCAGGAAGTCTTTGCCCAACTGGAAGCGTTTGCACACTCCTCACTCCAGAAGCAGGGGGAAATAGGCCTCATCCAACCACAGCGAGGCAGGGGCAAAGCAAATCATCCCACTTGGGCCAAATCGCCAGTGACACCTGTTAGGCCATCCCGCAAAAATGAGTATCAGATCCAATACTTGGGAGAAAACTATCAGCATACAAAATGGTGCAGGCAGCTTAGACGTATCCAGAGCTATCTAGCGCTCGCCAAGTCCCCCAAAAGTAACCCTTGCGTAGAAGCACACAAAGCCAGCCTCTGGAATGCCATCAAAGCAGCACCAGGATTCCCCAAAGGTTTCCCATCAGCATGGGAACATAGGGCAGCCAAGTTCCTGCAAGCTCCACACAAGCTGCCTATGAAGCCACCAGCAGCGGAAGTTGCCGAAGCCATCTTAACCAATTTTCAAGCCGAATTCAAGGCCTTGGAAAAGATGCTCAACGGTCAGAGGAAACAAATGGCGACTGCCAGGAGAATTGCCAATCCAAACCTTGTTTTTCGGGATGTTTCCAAGCCACGTGCAGTCCCAGTGCAGACCGTAGTGATGCATCAGACTGCCCAAGTCACAGAGGTCCTTCACGACGGGCTTGAAATCCGATATAGCCCACAGACCCTTGCGTGTCAACAAGAGGTGAACACCGACAGTGGCCCCCTCTTTGTTTTAGACCATACACCAGGCATAATGACACTCTCACAACCAGCCAGCGTAGAAGTGGGAGATAGCATTTGCCAAGCAAAGGTAGTTGGGGATTGTCAAGAGGTTTTCACTGCCTTCAAACAACTGTGGGGACCCATGTGGAATAAGCATAACGGAAGTGAACCAGAGTGGGAAGTTTTTGCCCAAAAGATTGCCACCCTTCCAGGAGCTTCTCATGAGATGCCGATGAGCCCAATCACAATGGAGCAGTGGCAGCACGCGATCCAATCCAAAAAACCCACCACCGCCACTGGGCCCGATGGGGTATCACGAGCAGACCTGCTCAACATGCCAGAGCCCATCCAAGCATCCTTGCTCAGGTTTATCAATAAATTTGATGTTGGGGATATGGAGTGGGAAAGCTCGGCACTGGTTGGACACATTGCCAACGTTGCGAAATCACCAGAAGCAGCAGCACCCAAGGATTATCGACCGATAACAGTCCTCACCATGCCTTACCGAGTCTGGGCCACAGTGAGAGCCAGGCAATGCTTGCGCTGGCTTGCCAGATTTGTTCCGGATGGACTGAAAGGCAACATCCCTGGTAGGTCTACAGTTGACATTTGGTGGAACATGGCATTGCACATCGAGCAGTCGACCCATGACAAAGACAGCCTCTGTGGAGTAGTCACTGATGTTACCAAAGCCTATAATAACCTGGCCCGACCAGTAGTGTATGCCTGTGCAATCCACTATGGCCTGCCCTTGACATTTGTCCGAGCATGGCACAACACCCTGGCCAATGTTCAACGCCATTTCATCGTTCAGGGGGCATGTTCCGAGGCAGTCTGGAGCACTACTGGTTATCCAGAGGGGGACCCATTGTCAGTCGTTGCAATGGTTCTTGTTAATATGGCCCTGCATTCATTCCTTTCCAATCAATGCCCAGCAGCTAGCATTTGCACATTTGTAGACAATTGGGAGGCCACTGCCAGCGAACCAGAAGTCATCATGAGGGCCTACGCAGCCATTGAAGAGTTTGCCAACATTGTGCAACTGCAGTTAGATGTGCCAAAAACACACTTTTGGGCTACTCAGGCAGAGGATCGGAAAAGCTTGCGGAACCATAACCACAAAGTTATCCTCCACACCAAAGATCTTGGAGCTCCAGTGAATTACACAAGGAGATTCACGAATCACACCATCAGAACACGTATTGCCAAGACCCAGGCTTTCTGGGGCCAACTTGCCCGTAGCAGTGCAACTTTAGAGCAGAGGTTACGAGCCATTCAGGCGGTGGCATGGCCTCGTTGTTTGCACGGCATTGCAGCAGTAGCACTTGCCAACGAACAATTCCAGAAGTTGCGAGCTCAGGCAATGGCTAGCTTGAAATGGAACAAAAAGGGAGCATCCTCTACCATCCAATTTGGCCTAGCGCATCCGAATAGTGATCCAGGTTTTGTTGCGTTGCTTGACACAGTTTTGACATTTCGCAATTTTTGCGTACCAACAGTAGCTTTCCCATTGCTCACGGGCATTGTGACCAAGCCACACAGGCATTTTGACCCAGGACCCTGTGCCGTGCTATTGGCCAGACTGCATGACATCAACTGGCAATGGATAGGAGATGGAGTTTTGTGCGACCATGAGGGATTCCACATCCACTTGCTAGACGCACCACAGCAGCTTCTCAAACAGAGGCTTTTGCACGCATGGGAACGCCAGGTGGGGTATAGCATGCAAGATCGAAAGGACTTTGCAGGGTTGGGAAAGGTTGATGGAGAACTCACAAGAAGCGTCAAAGCTAACACTGGTGAAGAACAGGGCATCATGAGGTCCATTTTGAACGGAACTTTTTACACCAGAGATAAGCAGATACATACAGGCAAGATACCAAGCATCCGGTGTCCTTTTTGCCAGAAGGATGACTCATTGCAGCACCGGATTTGGGAATGTGAGTTTTTCCATGACATCCGCCAGACAATTCCCCAGCACATAACACAGTTTTGTAGCTCACAGCCAGAATGCACACGCTTTCATGCATGGTTTGTTGAGGATTGGACCGACCCAAACTTGCGGCGAGCACTTTACAGGCTGCAAGTGGACCAATCCCACCAGGTACCACCAGGGTTGCCAGATGTTTTGCACCTTTTCTCTGATGGGGGATGCAAAAACCCCACTAATCCTAGGCTTAGGGTAGCAGGTTGGGCATTTTGCGTCGCCATGTTGCCAAATGATGAGTTTCAACCAGTAGCCAGCGGACTGCTTCCAGGGCTGTTACACACACCTCTCCGAGCGGAAATCAAAGCAGCCGTTGAAGCCATCCGTTTCGCAGTTCTCCAGGGCAAAAAAATTTATTTGTGGACTGATAACAAGCATGTTTTTGAGAAAAGTAATGCCTACATCAAAGGGGCCACCGCACCAGGCCCAAAGCAGAGCAATCATGACCTGTGGAATGCCTTGCACAGGGCAATCCAAGCTGCCAGTTCCCAGGGCTTGTTGCAACAGGTTGTTAAGGTTGTTTCTCATGTGGACATTCAGCAGATTGATGGAATTGTTGACTGCTGGGTTATCCGAGGTAACCACGCAGCGGACAGACATGTCAATGAGGCGTTGGAGCGTATGCAAGCTCACTTGGCTCGAGCCCTTCATTCTGCTCAGACATCATACAGTAAACGTCATGAAGCATGTGTTGCAGTTCACAAATTTTTCATTGTCATGGGACAACGTGCGTTAAGCTATAAGCAAGATATCAGAGAAAAAGACGACAGCAAGTGGGAAGAAGTTCAGGAAAGAGTTGATAAACCTGAAGATCATCCACTCAGTTTTGTGCCATTCCCAGTGGCACTACAACTGCCAGCTGAGCACCCATTCGGGGAGTGCGCCCAGACAATGTTCAGTTGGTTAACCAAGCTAGTGTGGGGGTTAGAACTGTACCCATGTGGTTGAGCAGTTATCAGCTTTTAATTCACTACCAAAGTACCACTGGCAAGTTGGGTGTGCATTACAACAGGAGCAACCGTACATGGGATGATGGGGAGGAATTTGTAAGACTGGAGGGCTATGACTTTACGAGGTTTGCAGCATGGCTAATCGCAGCCACAAAAGCTTTTGCCAAACTGCTTGAGTTGCCCATCAGCATCCAACCACGTCTCCCTTGGGGCACCACTTTTCGATGCTGGCAGCGGTGTGTCTACGTGCCAGCCAATACAGCCGATTTTGAAGGCATTGATCTCTTCCTCCGTGACCGAGGGATCACATCGGTGAAGAAAGTTTCTGCCTTTCAACAGCTTGGCCCAGTAGGCCGGGGTTTCCGTTGACTGCCCTCGCTGTCACGGCATTGTTTCACCAGTGCGTGGACTCTCAGCCGGGCGGAAAACGGAAAATGGAATGACAGAGGGAGTTTTTTCACACTGCTCATTTAAATAGAATGGGGATGACCCACAACCCCCAGTTTTAAATGGTTTTAAATGGTGATTTAACCAAGAAAATCTGGGGTAGAAATCAAGAACAATCAATGGGGATATAGTTGAATAGAATGGGATTCAACCCTCCAAAGGTCACCGACAATATGAGGGCTTATCAAAGGTGTTTTCTAACCTCCCACAACCAGTAGTAAGGTCTTATGCCAACCATGTGAAGTTGGGGGGTTATTCTCAATGTCTGGTCATGCTTAATCAACAATGTGATGGGGTCATAGGTCGGGAATATCATGGGGATATAATTCAGATAGAATTACAACGAGCCAACAATATGAGATTTGGGTTTGGTGCCTGAAAATTCAGGGAAAAAACTTTTCAAGCCACTGGTAAATTATCATTGTACCACACCCAAGTGGAAACTATGAAATTTTGTGATATATGATGTGTTCCTTACATCTATACCCTTAAACCTGTGAATTTTGGCTGTGCGGCTTTACACCAGAAGGCTATCGTGTCCGTTGTGTTCCTTCAGTTGTGTGTGATCGATTTAAAAGGATTGAAACTTGCATACAGCTTGACAGGTTGATAATGCTTGGAACAATGACAAACATGTTACTTGGAGGAGCATCCCACTTAATCATTGGTTAGCAATGATAGTTACAACCCATTTATATATAGATGATATAGAAAAAATATCCAAGATCTCAATGCGAGGACCTCTTGGGAATGATTTCACCCAGATCTCTTCAAGATCTTTCCAGGGGAATCGAAAAAGACACAAGATCTTCATGCCAGGACCCCGAAGAGACCTGCTGCTGCATGCTGCTGCTGCTGCTGGCTTGCTGGCTTGCTGGCTTGCTGGCTGGCTGTGTGGAGACCCTGCTGAGATCTTGCACATTTCCTTATGCGAAGATCTTGTGGAGATCCGGGTGAAATTGTCTCTTGTAGAGGTTTGCGAATCATTGAAAAGGTCCTTGCTTGATCTTGTACAGCTCATTCTGAGAAGATCTTGTGGAGATCCTGCTCAAATCCTCCCGAAGAAGCCTGCATGATCCTGTACAAGTCCTTCCTTGGCCTGCGGCATTTTACCTGTAAATTCTTGCATAAAATGGCTCTTCTGACATGTCTTTGTGCATTTCGACTGCGCAGGCTTGCGCAAACTGCGGGTCGCGGTCATGGGATCCATCTGGTCTGGGGCGTTTTCCTGTAAATTCTCGGATAAAATGGCTCTTGTGACATGTCCATGCGCATTTTGACTGCGGATCGCCCAGAATTGAAGAGTCGGCCATCCCCAGCTCTCAGGAAAATCCATTCATTCATTACCATTCATCAGCATGAATGAACATGAATTGATTCCCGTTGATGGTTGATGGCCATGAGCTATCCCTACCCAAGTCATCCACCATTTGCACCAACTTTGTTATAATAAATAATCAGCTATAGATTTATATATTTTCAAAAAAACATCACCAAAAAAATGTTGTTTAAACACATGTTCCTCTATGTTTTTTCTAATCAGCATCGCATGTCACCACAAGAATTGCAGGAAAATGGCGGCCTGTGTGTGGCGCCCAACGACTTCAGCAACTCAGCGTTCGCCATGCTGCGGAGAGTGATCCATGAAACATGGGGATCTCACTTGGGAAAATATCGGGTAAACATGAAAAATCCTGATTTCACGAGGAAAATTTGGTGTTTGAGGTGAATTGTTTATTAAACTTATTTGGATTTAACATTTAACTATTTAACATATGATTTTAAAGTAAATGATGGAATAAATCGGGATTTAACTGGCAATGAGTAGAATATCACACCATCACATGGTCTGTGACAATAAAGAAATGGGGTTTGCAACCAGGACAAAACAACACAATCGGGATGCACTCAACAATATCCAATTAGGTTTGCGTCAAAAATTTGGAGATTTGTGGATCTAGGGAATCTAAGCAACAAGAATCAGGGTCTTGAAGCAACAAAAATGCGGATTTGTTCACGAACATTGAGATTCAAAAACACACGTGGGAATTTGACTCACGGAATTTTGGGTTTAGCCCACCAATCACGAGGAAATGAAAGTGAATGAACATGTAACGTCCTCCTACCAAGTAACTGTTCTGGAATTTGAGATAAATTTGGAAACTATCATTTTCTGCGCAGAAATAACGCCCATGTAGATGGTGGAAGTGTTTGGGATTGGTTTGAATTGATTGACCAAGAAAAATGGATGAATTTCGATGTTCATATTAATCCCTTCCCCCATAGCAAACACTGCCCAGGAACCATGGTTTGGTATGGGATTGGCACACATATTTGGGACCATGCAATGGGGGTATTTGATATTGAGCCGTGGATGGGATTAATGTAGTAAACCCAAGCATACACCATCCATGACCGGTGGTCGTCACAAACATAGTCCCATTACTAGGCGCAAAAACAATCATCAAGTTCATTGCCGTTGCTGCAACCAGTTTACACAGGTTTCTGGTTTCCTTATGTTTCCTCTCACTTGGAGGACAGAAAAGGGGTACACGATATTAGTATCAGGGAATGGGATAAAGATAAGGACCCTGGTAAATGGTGACGCCTAGATATCAGTTGCTGTTTTCCGACCCCTCCAAACATCGAGAATTCTGAATATCCTTCATGGACTCAACTACAGGGTGGTGCCTCAGTTCGGAATCGCGAAGTTGGTGCAAATGTTTGTCCAATTTCATTCTGGTTTTTGTCGGTGATATATCGAACTAGTTACCCTCTGGTAAACTAATGTAACTAGGTAAATCCATGATTTCTATGGCAATGTTCAATCGTTTTTTCTATGTTTACCAGAGAGTATATCTAATATCCCAGTATTATCCCATCATTATCCAACGGTCATCCCTATAAAAGCATATTAAACCATATTAAACCATAGTAAACCATATTAAACCCTCCTAATGGGATTAAAAAATTCAGCCACAACAACAACGGAGGAGGGCACCAGTCGTGCTGAGGTAAAGACACGTCCTACAGTCCCCACCGAGACTTCTGGGGAGATGCTTGGGCTGGGAAGCGAATCACAAGGAAAATAGGGTATATTCCCAAACAAATAGCCATTTAATAAGGATAATGATCAGCAAAACCATTGGGTAAAAAGGGGTACACGACATTTTCAGACACACCCACGTGCCATGAACATGAATGATACAGGTGATATACCATGATATAGCCAAAAATTTGGAAATTTACTGGAAATGATGATCTCATGAAATATCCCATTTAATATTCACATTGATATCCCATTAAATCCCATTAAATCACCATTTTAAATCTCAATTTTTCTTGCTCGAATTTGGGGGTAATTATACCCCATTTTCAGACAACATTGGGGCATACCATGGCATACCCCAAAACCTCCCATTAGACCAGGCATGTCTTCAGATTCGAACCCCCATTCCATCGCAGGGTTCATGTGTGCCGTGGTGAAATTAGTTGGATTTAACCGTTCAAAATGGTGATATAGTGGGATATCAATGTGAATATAATGGGATATAGAACCAACATCCACCAACTATAATCAACTTGTTGGTGTTACATTTTTCCCATATATTGGGAATAATAATCCCAACTGGGGTTGAAACCACCAACCAGTCAAGAGTTGGATTAGATAAAGCCATAGGATTCCCATCATGTGACAGAGGACAAAAAACCTGAACAATCCCACGCGTTGACAGTGGCAATGTATACATATCATTTGCCCCCATATACATAGTTATAGCTGGTTGGTGGTTTCAAACATTTTTTATTTTCCATATATTGGGAATAATCATCCCAACTGACTTTCATATTTTTCAGAGGGGTAGGTATACCACCAACCAGATAATGTGGGTAAAACAATGCCATAAACCACCATCCCCCAGCCATCACCACTTTTCAAAAAGGTATGCTTACCATTCCCAAATGGGTGGATTATTTTTGTTAAACCCAATATGTATATTATGTGTATATATATATGTACATACCTTTATAACCCCCATATCCCATTGTATGCTTCATATGTTTCATCCTATGGCAATGGTTTTAAGTGAACATTTTGTAAGTCAAAAAATTGGAAAAGGAGAATAAACCATCAAATGTGTACCCTCTTTGCTCCATCGAAATGGCATTTTTTGGGACAACGTGATGGGTCTGTACGGTACCTGGATGTGGATCCCCATGTGTCGCGGGACACCAATGACCCCAGGGATGCATCATGGTTCACCTGCCCCGGGTCGTTTCCTGCATCGTGGGTCAGAACAAGGCTCTCTTTAAAGGTGCGAAACTGGTTGAATCTGGTGGGCTTTAGTGGATCTGATGGGAGCACCTCAAAGATCCACATGGCAGCATCGGCAACAGCATGCATATCCCCAATGTGGGGGCAGTGATGAAGAAGGAGAAGATCAAGGAGGCTCAGACCACAGGAAACTATGACGACTATGATGAGTTTCAGCCTTTCTATCAATGGGAGATCTCCAGGATCCAATACATGGAGGTACGTTTTAAAGTACCATATTTTAGGCCATATGTTGTGGGGATATTCCCTTTCCAATCAAATTTAGGATCCTGGAGATCTCCCATTGATTCTATGTTGCTGAGGAGAGAGGACTGGACTCCATGGAACAGCTGGGTGTCCGTGGCATGACGCCAGGGAGATCCAAGAAGATATCACCAAGGAGGAGTGCATGAGGCTTCTCATGGCTGAGAAAGAAGTGGCCTAATTAGACGATTTTTAAGGTGTTGTTCATCGCCACATTTGGATAAATTTGGTGGTTAAAACAACGTGTGTTTTGCTCAAATCCCTTTTGGCTTTGTTAATTCCACATGTTTTTCTGGTTCAATCACGGTCAAGTCCTAATTTTTGCCAAAATAAACCCATTCAAGTCACAGCATTTTTCATGGCTCAGCCCTGAAACTTTTCCGGAACGCCATCTTTTGACATCTCAGGAATGCTCCACCTTGGGCGGTGAACATCGAAGCTACGGATGCATGTTGTATCAGGTTACCTCGAAGGATGCCTGCACTCAGGTGCCGCCAGTTGACTGAGCTATGAAAAGTGGCATTGTTGATGTTTTTTACTTGCTGATTATATTCAAAAATAGTTGCGTTACTATGACCCATAGTACAATGGTATTTTTATAGGCTATTGTTTTTTTGATTCACTTGCTGATTGGTTGTTTATAGGCTATTATACATGGTTTAATGGTGATTATATTTTGTTTATAAGCTATCATATATAATGCTACATGTTTTTTTGGGGGGATTATGAGAAGCCATAGGATTCGGAAACCGATTTACCAAGCTTAGTTGTTTTTTGGGGGAAAAAAAAGCCGGATGAATTCATAGAGGCACCATCCCCAACCTTGGGGTAGTTCAATCCTCTAGTTTTTCTAATGGAAAATCACCCAAAATCCACCATGATATTTGGAGGATCATTCCCCACTTGCTAGTGAGTCAGTTACCCTCTGGTTATGACTAAAAAAAAGCCATGGAAAATCCATCCATTTTTAAAGTTCGGTAAACCATCTATTTCGATTAGGGCCATGGCTTAACCATGGCAAACTGTTAGTCATAACCAGAGGGTAAATGATGTTAAATGTTAGTTTCTGGGGGTTCCTCCAGTTATTAAACCACTATTAACCACTATTCACTAACCATTATTAATGAACCTGTATTAACTCATGATTGGGGTAAGTTTCTGGGGGTTCCAGTTCTTAAACCAGAAACACAAGCTGCTTACTGTGATCCATCCTCATAGGATCCGGTTCCTTGGAGCCAAAGGACTGGATGGAAGAAATCCTGCACCACCTTGGATGGTTGAGACCCTATAAAGAATGGGATACACCACCTATCAACTGGTGCAGGATTTCGCAACCATCCACCGTTTCTGTCAAAACACCTCACACATTTTGACACATTTACTGCATATATCATAGATATCTGTGTGATAAAGGTGCGATCTGTGTGCGATCGTGCGCATTGAAGCTGGGCGCCATTCACAGGATCCCCGCTTCTCTCCTCACTGGCAGTGGCAGCAATCGCTTCGAGTTTTCGCAGAAGAATTTGGAGTGGTCACCCGCCATAGGATGTGATTTTGTTGTTTTTATGTCAATAAACATGATACCTTCTGGTAAACTAACATAACTATGGACAGATCCACCATTTTTCATGGGAAAACTCACTATTTCTATGGCCATTTTCAATAGCTATGTTAGTCATAACCAGAGGGTAATGACAATCTAATGATCATTTGGATCATGGGAATCATGGGACACCTTCCGAAAGACAGGATGCTTGTCATGCTGAAGGCAGCCAGAGCTCAAGGAAAGGTGCTTAGGTACATAAGAGATGAACTGCACTGTGAAGAGTGCATGAGACAAAAGAGGGAGATAAGACGTCGAGCCGCTGCCTACCCTCGAACCTTTGACTTCAATCGCATCATCGGGGTGGACTCCGGTGGACACATTCTTCATCAAGTGGAACGGCAAGAAGATGCCATTTCTGAACATCGTTTGTCATGGCTCCAATTGGCAAACAGTCTGGTACGTCCCTTTGCTGGAGGAGAACCTCTGGTTGACTATATATAATTATTTGTCGACTGTTGCATGTTTTGAAGCCTGCTGACTCTATGTTACAGTACTAAGTTTAACTGGTTGGTGGTTTCAAACATTTTTTAATTTTCCATTTCATATATTTTTCAAGATGGGCACATTGCACCACCAAGTTTATTAAGTTCTGTTTCTGTTTCATGTTTTTTTTTAATTGTTTCGTGTTTGTTCATCTGCACACCTCGTTGACGAGCTGCGCTTATGTGGTGTAGCTGGTCATGCCAAAATGGTCGTCCACGGTAGGCACCTCTTTTTCGGCCCAATATATTACCCCAATCATGAGTTAATACAGGTTCATTAACAATGGTTAGTTAATAGTGGTTAATAGTGGTTTAATAACTGGAGGAACCCCCAGAAATTAACATTTAACATCATTTACCCTCTGGTTATGACTAACAGTTTGCCATGGTTAAGCCATGGCCCATAGAAAGAGATGGTTTACCTATTAAAAATGGATGGATTTTCCATGGGATTTAATGGGGTAGATATTTCTTTACTATTCTGGTTGGTGGTGACTGGAACCATGGAATTCTATGACTTTCCATTTTAATTGGGAATGTCATATTCCCAACTGACGCACTCATATTGTTCAGAGGGGTAGGTATACCACCAACCAGAATAATACATAATATTCCTTTTTACTATACTTTTATATGTGTTTATTTGTGGTCTTCAATGTTGATCCATCGCTATAGAAGAATCGACGTTGTGCCTGTTGCCGATTGCGCAGTGGATGCGACGACTATGAGCGGCTCATCCCTGCTGTCAAGTACCGAATTCTTCTTAGGGACTTTCCGGTTCAAAATCCAAAGAAATTGAATATGATATGAACGTGATTATATAGAACAAAAAACTATTATAAACAATTATCATATTATATTTGTTATATACTATATGGAATATACATGTTATGATATATTACCTACTATGGAAGATATGTTATCATTATGAATGTAATATAAGATTATTTAGTATTACAGGGACAAATGCTTAAGACATTATAATGATTATAAATCTTGAAGACATTAATGACTATAGTGATTAGTTTTCATACCTAAGATAATTCCCTAAGACATGATGGGGATAAACCGGATAAACGGCTAATGACCATAGTTAGTTTTTTCACCCAGTTACGACTGTGGGACCTTCACCAGCTATTTATGAAACATAGGCTATCAACCACTTGCTGTGGAAAAAAAATAATTATATAATAGGGCAAACAAACTTGCAGGAAATACCTACAGGATGGGGCCCTAGTTCGTTAGCTAAGTTGGTGCAAATAACTATAATGACAATAGTGTATGATACTTATAACATCTTATAACTATATTTAGATGGGTTTATAAACCAACGAACATAACTGGGGGGCAGCATCCTGTATGATTCATTGTATTTCTTAGTGCATGACATCCCATATCTGATATGATTGGAGGCACCATATTCCATATGTACATATGATATCTATGTATACTGTATAGTGTGGGTAAAACAACAATAAAATAGTAAACCACCCATGATTGGGAATTTTGATACCACCTATAAAATCGGTGATGACTGGGAGATGGTTTATGGCATCGTTTTACCCACATTACACATATCCCATCATATTCCCAGATGAATTCTTGGTGGCCAGCCTCACAAAGATGCCGCACAAAGATGGCTCGTTAAGTCTTCAGGTACCACTCACCAGTTGCTGAAACCATTCTCGAAACCCATGGAATCACTTGTTTGCCCCCAGTTAAGTCAGCATAACTCCGATCACATCACTATGAAATTACTAAATCGTATCCAATCACCACAAAATCATAAAATCCAATTAAATTTTATTAAATGACCATTAAATCACCATGAAATCACCATGAACTCAGCCAAAGCCACGGTTGCGCAGGCAGGTGCCAAGTGGTTCCCTTCGGCGCACAGTAAGTCCAAGTGTGAAGTGCCCGGCTACGAACCTTGGATGATAACTGGGTGTACCCCCATGGATTGGAAACCTCTATGTGTTGTAAATGATTGTTACAACCTAAGCATATTGTTATAACATGTCATAACCTAACATAGCTAAACCATAGTTCACCTAACCATAGTTAACTAGGTTATGAACAAAAAGACATAGTGATGTAAAAGATAGTTATAACATTGCTATGTTAGGTTAACTATGGTTGCTTATAACAATCTTCGGTTAACGATGTACCGAAGTTACTTAGTTTGTTTGCAACTATTGCTTAGCTATGGTTTAGAGTAGATATATCTATGCTGTTCATGGGTTTTATAAACCAACAAACATAAACTCATTAAACAACCAAATATATGGTTTGTGAATACTAGTAGGCAGTTAAAGTAGCTATAAACGAACTTAGTTATCATTTTGACATGTTGTTTGTGTTGGCTTTTAAAACCCATAAATAGTATAGATATGTCTAGATATATCTTGATAAACCATAGAATTCACTAGCTATAAAACGTTATAAACAAACTTAGCTATCGTTTGGGGGCCTTACCTTGAATAGTTACCTAGATGTTGTATTTTCCCAAGGCATTTAGCGGCGAAAGGAACAGCCAATCCTTCGCTTGGAAGCGATTTGGCGTGATCTGAAACGTTTACCATCGCGTACCCTCTGGTAATTTAACATAGTTATTGAACATGTTGATGTATAGTGAATTTTCCCATGAAAAATGGTGATTTTCCATAGTTATGTTAAATTACCAGAGGGTATTTTCCCAAAAAAGCTGGGATTTCCCTATTCAAGATGATGATTTTCGAGTTCGCAAACTGTAAACGTTTACCATCGCTTAGCCCAGCCCTAAGAATTTTCGAGTGACCAAATTCCTGACGTACCAAGTTCCGGATGGCATGTCGACTTGGACAAGGACTGATCCAAATTGACATCCCCAGCGAATATCAATGGGAATTCCAGGATCCAATTATAGGCCTTATATATGGTAGGTACCTCCAATGAATCGGATCCTGGAATGGCCATTGAGAATAGCCCTTCCACCATTTTGTAATAAGCAACTAGGTGAATCTTAGATGGGTACCAACTAATCCTAACTAGTCTTTTAGTATCAATGGGAATATCTACTAACCAGCGAAGAATTTGATTTTTTGCAGGGTATCTAAGATATCTAAGATTGGCAATGTATTCACCATTTTGTTTTTTTAGCACCATGTGAGGGTTGCGAATCCCAATTGTTGCTGGTCTTTCCCAGAGTTGTTTTCAGTAAACTGACATAGCTATGGAAAAGGAAAATCCAGCATGACTCTAGATCATTTCCTACGGGTTTTTTAGCATTCTGTAGCATGTATTTCGATAGATATGCTAGTTTACCAGAGGGGGTACCCCAAAATGGATGGTTTATAAGGGAAAATCTTATAAAATTGATCATTTAGGGGACCCCTATTTCAGGAAACTGTGTCTTGAACATGGCGTAGCAAACTAGGCCACGCCTGGTGGGTTATTGGGATGTCATGTTTTTAGCGAGGCATGGAAGAAGATGAGTGTGGAACCACAGGGGTCAGTGGCGCGATATGGCTGGGATATGGCTGTGGAACCACTTGGATGTATCCATGATATTCTGGTTGGTGGTTTCAAACATGATTTTTTAATGACTTCCATATATTGGGATACCTGTACTACTATAACTATGGTTTATGATACCTATAACTATAGCTGGTTGGTGGGTTCAAAAATGTTCTTTCCATAATAAAAAAGGAATAATCCTTCCCATTGACGAACTCCATCATTTTTCAAGATGGTTATTGCACCACCAACCAGTATTTGTGGCAATGGAAATCAAACATGGCTGGGGAGCCTCCAATGATTTTGGTCCCATTGAACAATGGCCACGTCGCATTGGTTCAATGTGCCGGAACGTAACCATTTCAAGGGAAGAATTCTGACAAAGTATGGGATTTTGAAGGACCAAGAAATATTCGGAACGGACAAACCCACATGCAGCAGGGTGTTTTTATTCCAGACATTGAAGGATATAAATATAATTAGCCTCTGGTAGTTTAACATAGCTATTGAAAATTGTCATAGAAATAGTTTATTTACCTATCAAAAATGGGTGGATTTTCCATAGCCATGTTAGCTTACCAGAGGGTAATATGTTTATGTTGGTGAATCCATCTTTGGGGATATCTACTGGGACGAAATATTTCTGTATGACTGTATGACCCTCTTGCTGTGGTCACAACTCCAAGTTTTCCTCGACTTCGCGGGTACTCAGTGATTTCAGGCGGTACTTTGCCCCAATTTCCGCTATCCTTGGTTCCCTAGTTCTTATATCACCAAGGAACATGTAGGGGAGCCGCAGGCATGCATTGGGATCATGCTCCTGGGGCCATGGAGAGGGCTACCATCATCAAGCTGAACAGCTTGAAGTGCGACATAGGCAAAATGCCGCTGACTGTTGGATTTGGGCGTTTCCGCCAATTGCGCCCCTTGGCTGTTCTGCTGAAGAAAGCTTACAAGAAGGCCTTTGGTGTGGAATACGACTCTCCACTTCCTCACCCTGGCATGATTCAATTTGAATTTCCGCTCTTCCGACGGAATTGCGTGTTCAATCAACGCCTGGTCAACGAGGTCATCGAGGACTACTTGGAGCGCCATTACCTGGGAATCTTTCCGGGCGGGTACAATATCAATGTGATCAGGATGATGCACGAGGGACGCCCTGATTTGACAGGATCCGCTGCCATCAAGGGCAAGTATTGCCATGTTGGGTCCACTATTGGCCATGCCCTCTGGACAAGGTCAGAACATGAGTTGTTTGGCAATACTAAAATCAAATTAAGCTAATTGACTTTTAGTATTGGAGAAAAAACTGGAGTTGGGAAAAAAGTTTCTACTATTGACAAGGTATCATTATTGGCTAGACAACATTAATGCAATGTAATGTAATGTAAGCAACCGATCAAGATACCCAAGGCTTGTGGTTTGTCTTACCAATGACCACTACAAGGTAGTGCTCCCTAGTTTTGTCTGGTGTATGTTATCCTTTCGAACATACAGAGGCATCTACCATCAAACCATTAGTTGACATATATTGCATATATGATGTACAATAAATCAGCTTAGTTGACTAACTTAGTTATCAAGTTGGTTTGGTACAGGATGCTGCCCCCCAGGTATAAGTTGGTTTATACCCCAATCTAAATATAAATAGAAGTATCATACACTATTGTTATTGTAGCTATAAACCAACTTAGCTAACGAACTGGGGCCCCATCTTGTAGTCTATATCCCTGTTTAGCGGGAACGAACGTAAAGTATTGAACTAGCTATCACCATCCTTTTGGTGGTGCAGAATTCGCAACCATCCACAGAATACCCCAATAATGTCCCAAATTGGTAAAAATAGAGGGGCCGGGATGTTTTGGTAATCCCATCTATCATCATAGGTTTGCCTGTTGTTTTTCCGGGCTTTCTCCTAACCCCTTTTTTTCCATCAACCAACCGGTGGAAATTTGAGACATCCATCTGGGTAAATGAAATAATATTTCACTAACCTGAATTCTTGGGCCATTTGGGGATGATTTCCCTTATTAACCCTTATATTATCCCCAGTTATAAGTGGATTAACCCTACTTATCCCATTTATAACCGGGGTTATAATCCACTTACTAAGTAGGATGAGCCACCAAGTATACCCCTTATTCTGTCCCCAGTTTTGTCATTGGGGGAACGACTTGCCGCGTCACTGAGGCTCCGGTGGCTTCTACAGCGGCACCATGGCATGCTGCATTCAGGTGGCGGCACCTGGCAAGGGATCCCTGTGGGAAAATGTGGGAAAATCGATGGTAAACCAATGCGAAATGATTTTCTACAAAGTGAGGCCCCCGTTCGATAGCTAAGTTGGTGCACATAACTCCAATTTCACTATGGTAAACATGGTACGCAAATAACGAACTAGTTACTGGGGCGAATCTAAACCAACGTTCACATCACCGGGGGGGCCCACATTGTAGAGATTTTCTTCATGACTATAGCAATCAATTTTATTCACCGGAATTTGTGAGGAACTACTTGGGGGGTTCGCTATATCCACTTAGAAGTGGAACTGCACTTCTAAGTAGAGTATCGTAAAGCCAATGCCATTAACCATCCCAAATAGCGGTCTTTTTGGGTGTTGGAAGATGTAAAAGGATAACATGTCACCCAACTGGTTGGTTTTTTTGGGATGGTTGTTTGTCTTGGGAGTACCACATTAGTATCAAAGATGGGGACATTAGTACCACATCAACGTAACGCTCCAACATTCTCCAACCTGCTCGGTGAATCACTGGCTCGGTGAATGTGGCATGAAACGCATCGGCGAATCGGCTGGCTGTATTTCTTCTGTACCCTACTGGTGCGTTTTACGCAGGGAATTTTCGGGAATGATCCACTGGCTAACTACCAAGAATCATCCCAGCACCCCCCAGCAACCCATCCATTCCCCACTAAGCACCAGTAAGCCTATAAGCAAATTTAAGCAAAGGATTGAACTCTGACCCCGGACTGATCCTGGGCATTTTTATGAGGCCATACTTACCACTTGGGAGCAACCAGGATTTGATTGGGAGCCATTGCAACCTCATAAATATCTAGGGATGGTGACAGGACGTTTTGTTGTCAAAGGGTTTCCAGTTGGCAACAAATGAGGATGATAAAATCCAGCAACGATACGCCAGTTGGAGCAGGTTTAAGGTACAGGCGACAAGTGCTTTCGAAGCTGTTGCTTGATTATTGAACTACAGTAGGGGGTAAAGGACTTTCCTGTCGTGTTGGGGATCACACCATAACAGCAAAAATACCCATCAGCTAACCCGTTTTTTGGATGGAACTCCAACTCCACTGGATGATGTCTAGCCATACCCTCTGGTTATGTCAAAATAGCTATTGAAGCCATGGCCCAGTCGAAATAGAGGATTTACCCATTGAACATGGTGGATCTTTCCAGTTCGTTTTTTGGGACTGTTTACCAGGCCGGGTATATCATGGTGGATTCTTCGCCTTTGGATTTGATGGGTCGAGAAAAAACAAGTCCCACAACTGGTTTCATCAACAAATCACCATGAAATGGTGACATGGTAACCACGAACAGACATGGGGACATCTGGTTGGTGGTTTGGAACATTTTTTTATTTTTCCATATATTGGGAATAATCATCTCAACTGACTTTCATATTTTTCAGAGGGGTTGAAACCACCAACCAGACATGGATTTAAAAGGAACCAACGACCGTCCTTTTACGGTGCCTTTCTGTCATGAGCACCTTTTGCGGATTGTAAAAATGATGGAATGGATGGACCTGATGGTTGTTATCACCCACAACACCATAAACTAGTTGATAATAACCTTGTCACATCGTGGCAATTATCTTACTAAATTGCTTCGAAGACTCCAGAGACTGGGGGTTTCCCTCCTTTTTTCGGTCATTTTAGGTATACTTCAAGGTATACTAATATTGAATTTACCATTGATGCCATTGCCAGGGATAAAATCATTGGTGGAAATAGGAGCATCAATCCGATCAATCCTCTCCCTATGGGTTTTGTTGGTAAAAAAAAACCGAAACCGGGAAGCATAGGTTTTCCCATTAAATATGGAGTTTTCCGGTTGACATTTTCCCACCAATCCATTGAAATATGATTAAATATGCTGGGAAAATGATGTGAAAATGTTCCCAACAAAACCAATCCAATGATCCTCAGCACCTGGCAGTTGCGCGGAAGCAAGTCGGAAGGCCGTTTGGAGACCCAACTCAGGAGCCACCTGGGTAGTTCTGAGGGCTGGCCACAGATGTGGGTGACATCAAAAATGGATAAAAATGGAGATGTTACCTAGAAAATGTGATGTTCAATTGGGATTTCACTTGGGTGTAGACCTGAAAATTTGACGTTTAATCATGTTTAATCATGATTAATCACCATTTTGGCGCTATACCCCATCTTCAGACATACCCACTTGCGATTCGAGCAACAGAAAGCCAAAATTGAGAGTCCATCAACTGCAGATGCTGACTCGGAAGTGTTAAAAACCTGTGCAAACCGTTGTTTAAGGGTTTTATTAAGTATTTTTTGTGGGTAAACCAATGGCATAAACCACCCATAAGGGGAAATGGTAAGCATACCACCATTTTATGGTCATGTGGGATGGTGCAATAATCGTGGCGATGGCGATGGCGATGTCACGTTTCTTTGCATCCCTGAGATGGTGATCCCTATTGAATAGCATGTTATCCCTATCTTGTCATGGGTGCCATCCATGTCCTTAATCATTTGCATGAGAAATAGATTCCCATTAGATGAAAATGACTGAAAATGGATGTGAAATCGAAATATCAAAGAATCAATTCACACCATCTCAAACCTCTGGTGACAAATATGATCAATTGCCATATTTTGAGATTTTAGATATTTTTAGATTGTCATATATATATATACATAGGATTCTATAGGCTTCGTTCTTCAAAGAATTTACAGCACCCAAAATGGTTGATTCTCCAGATCCATTTCCTTGGTGTTCATGTGGGTTTGTTTGAAAATCGGCTACCCCAAAATCCACTGGTGAATCATCCTCTTCACATGTATAATGGCAATAAATGGTGGTATACCCCATGGATAGAGCCACGATTATCATAGTGTTGCTTCTATGTCCGGATCATGGAAAATCCCAAGTATTATGCCCATCGAATCCCACTAACTTCCTTTCACTAAATCCAATGATGGCATTGTTAAATTATAGCATTGTTGATTGGAATCGGACAAAATCTCTTCCACATCCGATTCCCAAAGGCTTCCATGTTTCGTGGTTGTACTCTTCACCCAGCGATTTGCACCAACTTGGCTAACTGAGTTATCTTAAGTTGGTTAGTTGGCTATATCCAATGTATCCCCATTATATATTCATACATATCATACAGGGTAGTGCCCCAGTTCGGAGTCGCTAAGTTGGTGCAAATAAGTCCAATTTCACTATGGTTTTTATTGCTGATATATCGAACTAGTTTTCATGGGATGATTTCAGCCATTTATGGTATTATTATAGTGATTATAACCCGAATCTATTACCCATTTAAAACCCATTAATGGTGATATATCGAACTAGTTTTCATGGGATGATTTCAGCCATTTATAACTATAGTTTTCATGGGATGATTTCAGCCATTTATATTTCACTGTGGGGGGCACCACCTCAAATTTTTCTCCATGAAATCCATGGAATCGCACGAAACCCAGCGACGTATAACGCACCGATCACGTCTGAGGTTGTGAGATGTTCACCCAGGATGAGAACAGCACCAGCTGCGAGCACTGTGGTGGTACCTGGCACCTTGGCCTTGAAAAATTTGGGCCAAAAAATGCCAGGAAAAGTATCCCAAAATGGCCATTAGATGGAAACATGTTCTGCCAAAATGGCCATTAGATCCAGGTGGGATATTTGGAATACCAGTAGTTTTTGTTGAAGATCTATAGGTATTTCATGAAATTTCACCCATTAAACATCATAGTAACATAGTATCTAAAAAAACATAAAAAAGTACCCCATTAAACAAAACAGGTGTTTTTAAGATACCTATGGTGTATAAAGATACCTGCTGTTTGAGTACCTTGAACCACCTGTTTCAAGATATTTCGGCAGTAACATGGTGACAAAACCATTTTTGGATGGATATTTAATTGCTTAAATAAGAGGAATGACATAATCTATAGCCAATGACATCCAATGTATCTAGAATGTCATTGGATGTCATTGGCTATAGATGATATATCCTGATTAATGTCCTGTTTCTATTCTGGTTGCTGGTTTCAATCATTTTTTATGTTCCATAATATATGGGATGTCATCCTTCCCATTGACGAACTCCATCATTTTTCCGGCGGGTAGGGCTCAACCATCAACCATTTTTTTCTGCCAGTACCCTCTGGTAAACTAACATAACTATGGAAAACCTCAATTTTTTATGGGAAAATTCAAGATAAATGGCAATTTTCAATAGCTATGTTAAATTACCAGAGGGTGTATATATATATGCTATGAACCACCAGAGTTCACCTACCTGGATGTATAGTTAATATATATATATATACTAATACATCCAGGTAAATATAATATTGCATTATATAATTATATTTATATATAGGTATATTGATAGATTGAATACTGCACATAATATTGTACAGAAATATATACAATGTAATGTATCTATCAGTATTAATGCATAATAGGTAGCTGAACATTGTAGTATTATACAATGCTATAATGGCTATAATGTATCTATCAGTATATATAAATCTATATAATATAATGTATCTATTAGTATATATAAATCTATCAGTATATATAAATCTATATAAATCTATATAATATAATCTATGTGCTATAATGTATAGTATAATATAATGTATCTATATAAATCCTATGTATTCCATCCCATCTCCGCTGATCGCCGCTGATCGCCAGGATGTCGATCTTCCGTTTCCGCTCCCATGGACGTTGGGTGGAAGGTTCCTGGCAGAAGAACTACAAGTGGCACCTCAGCTGGAAGATGATGGTTTTCTCTGGTTCGAAAAAACAAGCCCCACTTTGGGATAGGAAATCATCACAAGTTCTTCATTGTTTTTTTGGGGTTGCCGTAATATTCAAGAAATATATAACTGTAAATATACACATATATATATATGTATTATGTGCGTAGAGAAAAGCCAAGCTTGAAAAAATTAGAGGATATGAATAGCATGCCATATATGTAGCGCACCAAAAAAAAGTTAGCAAGATACATTAAAACTGAGTGGTAGACTGAAACTATGTTTGTTCTTTTCTATTCCGTTTTTGGGGTTGCTAGTTGCTACATATATGTACTGTATATACAGGAATCCCAGACATATTTGAAAGTAAAATCCTAATAAAGTAGTGATCAATCACATTTCCATATTTTTTGGGCAGTAAACATATCTACATGTATTTATATATATATATCATTTATATGAAATAGTAGTCGTTTATATTGATAAACACATATGTCAAGCACGGCAAATCGCCTCCTTTTTTTTCTGTCCAAGGACGGCGCGTGCCTTTGAACCCTCCAACAAATGGGTCACGCGCATTGCCTTTGAGAAGGCCGAATTGGGATCGAAAAAGGCTAGATGTTTCGATGGTAAAACTAGGGATATTCCGATATATATAAATATGTATATATATATACACGGTATTATATACACAGTATTATATATACTCTATTATATTTATATATAGTATATTATATATATAATGTATCCACATGTAAAAAAAAAACTGTGGATTGTCTGCCAAAAACTATGTTGACTTTTGATGATCATGTTTCCATGTGTTATCCACTACAATTTTGACTTAGGGCGAAAAAAAAAAAACAGTTTTATCTCTGCCGGTGTAAGACCAGGATTTTGGGGCACATTTCCGGATTTATAGTGATTTTCCATGGGATTTAATAGTGATTCAATAGGGATTTAATGGGATTTAATAGGGATTTAATAGGGATTTAATAGGGATTTGATGAGGATTGAATGGGATTTAATGGGATTTAATAGGGATTTAATAGGGATTTGATGAGGATTGAATGGGATTTAATGGGATTTAATAAGGATTTAATGGGATTGAATAGGGATTTAATGCGATTTAATAGGGATTTAATAGGGATTTGATGAGATTCAATAGGGATTTAATAGGGGTTTAATGGGATTTAATAAGGATTTAATGGGATTGAATAGGGATTTAATGCGATTTAATAGGGATTTAATAGGGATTTGATGAGATTCAATAGGGATTTAATAGGGGTTTAATGGGATTTAATAGGGATTTAATAGGGATTTAATGGGATTTAATAAGGATTTAATGGGATTGAATAGGGATTTAATGCGATTTAATAGGGATTTAATAGGGATTTAATAGGGATTTGATGGGGATTGAATGGGATTTAATGGGATTTAATAAGGATTTAATGGGATTGGGTGGGGATTTGGTGCCTTTTTTGGTGGATTTAATAGGGATTTGATGAGATTCAATAGGGATTTAATAGGGGTTTAACGGGATTTAATAGGGATTTAATAGGGATTTAATGGGATTTAATAAGGATTTAATGGGATTGAATAGGGATTTAATGCGATTTAATAGGGATTTAATAGGGATTTGATGAGATTCAATAGGGATTTAATAGGGGTTTAATGGGATTTAATGGGATTTAATAGGGATTTAATAGGGATTGAATGTGATTTAATAGGGGTTTAATGGGATTTAATGGTGTTTAATAGGGATTTAATAGGGATTTAATAGGGATTTAATAGGGATTTAATGGGATTTAATGGGATTGAATAGGGATTTAATAGGGGTTTAATAGGGATTGAATGGGATTTAATAGGGGTTTAATGGGATTTAATGGTGTTTAATAGGGATTTAATAGGGATTTAATAGGGATTTAATAGGGATTTAATGGGATTTAATAAGGATTTAATAGGGGATTAATAGGGATTTAATAGGGATTTAATGCGATTTTATTGGGATTTAGTGGGATTTAATAGGGATTTAATTGGATTTAATAGGATTTAATAGGATTTTATGGTGATTCAATGAGATATTTTCATGGGATATACCCGGCCTGGTAAACATACAAAAAGCTATTGAAAATGACCCAGTTATGATTGATATTTAGTTTTTTGAAAAGTGGTGATGTTCCATCGTTTTTTGGGACTGTTTACCAGAGGGTAGCTATAGAAATTAGCAATGGGACATTAGTAATGAAAGTACCCTCTGGTAATTTAACATAGCTATTGAACATGGCCATTTATAGTGGATTTTCCCATTAAAAATTGTGATTTTCCATAGTTATGTTAGTTTACCAGAGGGTACCTGTATTCGAGAATCATTGAAGAATCTGGGGATGTCTCAAGATAGGGGTGCCCAGCAGTGCCCCAAGCCTTTGTTTTTGAGTGTGCGAAACAGAGCTTTGGGGCATTCCTGTTTTGAGACATCCCCATCTCTATCATGTTCTTAGCAGGCTGTGCTTTTGGAAACCATCTTTCCGCAGCCTTCCAACCCAAAAACTGAATCAGTAGCTGGGACTGCTATTCTTTCCAGAGGCCCCCCTTGTTGGAATGTCAACGTTGGTCGAGACCGAAGGATCAGATGGCCTGTTACTGCTGGATAACGCTTAGGAGTTGGGATACAACCCGATATCATCCGATATCCACATGATATCCACTGGCCCACAACTGGCTATTGGCATATTACCAACATCGGGACTTACCAATTGTTGTGGTGCTATTTTACCCTTCTTTTGTGGATAAAAGCAAGTGATTTTGTTGAGTTTCATATTCCGAAACTCTCCCAAACTCTGGTAGTTTTGCTGGAATTCTTCGAAACTCCATAGACTCCATGTATGGAATATCAAGGACTACCAATGACTTAAAACAAATATGAATCACCCTCTGGTAATTTGTAACATAGCTATTGAACATGACCATAGAAATAGTTGATTTTCCCATATTTTCCTATATTTTCCCATGAAAAATGGTGGATCTGTCCATAGTTATGTTAGTTTACCAGAGGGTAACTAGTTAGATATATCACCAACAAAAACCAGAATGAAATTGGACTTATTTACCAACATTTACCAACCAATCGCAAGGACTACCAATGACTTAAAACAGGTCGAACATATTCGTTTGGTTTTCCGCCGGCAGGTCACCGATGTGTGGCAAAATCTCATTGCTGCGATCCGCGCCGTGCCGGTGCCATGGATACAGTTGGAGAAGGTGTAGAAATTGGTTGATCAACCCGTTTTTAACCCATGTCAAGGCTACTAACTATATACTAACTATATAGTTCTTTCCCCATTTTTATGTGAGTTTTTCACCAAGTTAGTTATAAGTCAACTTGGGAAACTGATGCGGTCCTTTCTTTTTGTTCCGTTTAGTTCTGTGCTAGTAAACCATGTTTTAATTTCGCCAGTAGTCTGGAGGAGTGACCCATTTACGGAAGTCTGAAGAAAAACAGCGTGGAATTTTCAGAGCAGTGGCTGCTAAACCAACCCCTGGTTGGTCGATGAGTATCATCAAATCATGAAGGTTTTAACCATCAAGAATATGGAGATATAGTATGATATAGCTCATCCCACGAAGCGTAAGTGGGTTAGTTCACCCCAGTTTTTTGAGTGGATTAACTCTACTTATCCCATGTAAATCACTGGGGTGAACTAACCCACTTACTAAGTGGGGTGATCCACCAAGTAGTATGATATAGTATTTTATATATTTATATAAATAATTGATAAATGACTGGTGATTTTATTAGTTCGGGGATTATGCCATTATGCTAGCCAATTCAAAAAATCGGGATTTTCTGTATAATCCAAGAACGGGGAATCCCTCTTAGCCAAACGGTATTTTTTGGAATGACTTTTGAACACCGCTCATATGTTACCATGATGGTTCACCCCGGAAATCAGGGAACTTCAGACCTCAGACCCCTCAAATTAAGCTGGTAACATCCTGAAGAAGACGTTTTCTGAAAATAGAATATCTTCTATCCCCGAAATTGCTATTTGATGTAAAGTTCATGATCAAGCTGTGGATTTTGTCTGGTTGGTGGTTTCAAACATTTTTTATTTTCCATAATATATGGGATGTCATCCTTCCCATTGACGAACTCATATGTTTCAGAGGGGTAGGTATACCACCAACCAGTTGTGGACCAAGTTATGGATACCCAATTTTCAATGTGTTGATCAATGGGAATTTCAAGATCCTAAAACGGAGGTACTGTACCATATAAGGCCATATTTTGTGGGGATATTCCCTTACGCAGGCCTTATATATGGCAGGTACCTCCAAATGAGGTTCCTGAAATGGCATTTGTATTGACTTCGTTCACTCTGCTTACTGCAAGCAGTCGCTGTCAGGTCCCATTCAGCTTATATCAGCATCCCATTTTTGCCACTTCACGTCACAATTTCTGGTTGGTGCTTTGGAACGCTTTGGAACCATGGATTTTTTTGACTTTCCATTCAGTTGGGAATGTCATCATCCCAACTGACGAACTCATATTTTTCACCACCAACAAGATTCTTGTTGATCAACATGCCAGGTTTTAGATCCCGCTGCGAATACCTGAAAATCCCCATTTTTCTGTCGGACCGAGCATTTTTCACGCGTTTCTTGGCTAGGAAACACTCTTTGTGTGACTACAGGTGGTTCATAACCTGTATATGGTATAGGCTTATAAACTTGTGTCTCATCCATTGAAATTATGATATGTATAATTATGTATAGGTGTACATCAATATAATTATTTATGCATATTATTGCATATTATTAGATTTATATACATATATGAAAATATGAATATATATATATATATACACATATATAATTTATATATATATATTACATAGTAGTTTTTTGTGTTACTTTGAAAAATAAGCTGTTCTGAAGTGATTCAACCATCACCGCCCGGCCTCCGTTGTTCAACAAAGCCGAGGCAGTGAACTTTGTGACGTGCCGCATCGGCCCGACCCTGGATACCCTGGTCCCTTGGTGCCACCTTTTTTTCCACAAATATCCACGTGATCCACAGGCTGACCTAACCAGTAATGGGGACTTAACCAATGGATTGGTTTTGCTGGGAAAATCTTCGCCGGAAACCATGGTTTAAAACATGTTTTTTACCATCAAATATAGGGGTTTCCGGCTAAAATTTTCCCATGATCCAATTCTATGACTTAACCAATGATGTTTTTTTTTCGGATATGGGGGGATTCATGTTGCGTATGTGTGCCAAGTTGCTTCATTTTAGTGCATTTTAGTGCGGATGTCCAGGTTTACGGCAGATCTATCGAGCTAGTTATATGTTTATACTTGTATAGGGTAACATAAACCAACAAAAATGTCACTCGGGGAACCACCTTGTAGTCGAGTCATTTCAATGAACAAATTGGTCATATGTTTAGATCCTCAATATACACGGGTCACCAGTACTGGTAGCCTCTGGCGAACTTGGCCAAAAGGCCAAAAGGTGCCTGTCGAAATTAATTGGGAATTTCTTTTCAAAGCTATCCAGTGGTTCGGAGGGAGCTAAGGAGCTGGGGGTGTTCATATTCCCTTTATATTCCTTATTCAATGGGGAGCCAAGGAGCTACTAAGAGTTTCCCAACCATCAAATAGAAAGGCAAATAACAAGAAACATGTCATTTCGTAAAATGTATTCATGGCGCAGGTGCAAAAAGTGCTGGGGAACCCTGGTTTTTGGTGGGTACCTCATTCTTAAAAAGACATGTCACTGACGTTTTTAATCAGAGTGAAATCTCTTGCTGCGCCACCATATTTTTTCAGTGTGAAACAATTATTTTCAGCCGGAATGGCCAACTATCCGTTTTCCTAAAGACTTTCGAACGGGTTTTCAGCCTCTACAGGGGTTTGACTGAAAATGTACGAGAATGTGATTAGACCCCCGAAATGGCAGTTTGAATGGTGAAGATGATGATTAGCCATGGGATGAAATGGGGTACCTGACAAACCCAGACAAACCCAGACAAAACCCATGGGCGCCCATGGTGCGTTTGGCTGGGAAGGAGGAATGCTCCCAGCCAGGCGCTTGACATCATAGAAATCAATGGTGAATCTGCACTGGTTTTACTGAAAAAAATGGCTGGATCCTTTTTTTTGTTGTGCTTAGGTCATGTGTATTTTTTTGTTGGTGACATTGCTTTTGCAAATGGGGGAATCTACTGAGGCCACAAATTGGTGATGTGGGGGATGGGATTTTGTCATCATAGTCCAGTGCCAATGATGAAAAAATGCCAGCAAAAAAATGGGTCGTTTAACCACTTCTGGACACGCCCAAATATGATTTTTTTGGGGTTTCCGAAACTGTGGTTACCAAAAATGGATGGTTTATCATGGAACATCCGAAAATAAAATGGATGATTTGGGGGGTACCCGCATGACTTAGGAAACCTCCATATTAAAAATGCAAAAAAAAACTCGCTAGACGGTTCACTTCCCATCATCAAAGGTAGTAGCGTGGCTGCTCACTTCCCACAAATCCATCGAAGATTCCCGTGGGTGTTCACTCCCCGAATCAGAAACTGGTTGGTGGTTTGGAACATGAATTTTATGACTTTCCATATCTTGCGTATTTCATCGTCCCAACTGATTCATATTTTTCAGAGGGGTAGGTTGAAACCACCAACCAGATTTTGATTTAATGTGGTAAATAGCTATGGAAAATACGTAACATAGCTATGGAAAATCACCATTTTGAATAGGTTCAACTATTTCTATGGGCCATGGCTTCCATAGCTATGTAACAAATTACCAGAGGGTCAATGGTCATTCCAGGATCCAATACATGGAGGTACGTTAGTACCATATGTTTGGCCATATTCTGGGGGGCATATCCCCTTACATAGGCCTGAAAAATAGGCCAAACATATATGGTAGGTACCTCCGTCCTCAATCGGTTCCTGAAATGGCCGTTGAAACGATAGCTGAGTTGATTTACCCTCTGGTTATTTAACATAGCCATGGAAAGATCCACCATTTTTAATAGGTAAACCATCAATAAATGGTAACCTGAAGATCTCCCAGTGAGTACTTCCCATCAACCATCATTAAACCATATTAAACCATAGTAAACCCATTAAACCCATTAAATCAATGGTCATTTCAGGAACCTAAATTGGAGGTACCTACCATATATGTTTGGCCTATTTCTCAGGCCTAAATTTCAGGGAATATCTCCACAAAATATGGCCAAACATATGGTACTAGCGTACCTCCATTTTAGGATCCTCAAATTACCATTGATCAACACATTGAAAATTAAGGCGGCGGCGGAAGTTTCAAAAATAGGAAACCTATAGGAGAGGTTGGTTGTTGTGAATCAGGGATGGCAGAGCGAAGCCACTGATGGACCGAAAGGTGGTTGATGTCTCCTCTCTTGACTATCTACCTACCTACCTACCTACCTACCTATCTATCTATGTATCTATCTATCTATCGATCTATCTATCTATCGATCTCTCTCTCTCTCTCTCTCTCCCTCTCTCCCGCTTTCATCTAATTACCTTTCTATCTACCTATCTATCTATCTATCTGTCTGTCTATCTATCTATCTATATATCTCTCTCTCTCTCTCTCATCCGTCTATCTGTCTAGCTGTCTACCTGTCTATCTATCTATGTATCTGTCTGTCTGTCTGTTTGTCTGTCTATCTGTCTACCTGTCTACCTGTCTACCTGTCTATCTGTGGTGCAGTGTCATTCAGTGTAATGTAGTATAGTCTAATGTAGTGTAGTGTAGCGGAGTGTAGTGGAATGTAGTGTAGTGTAGTGTAATGTAGTGAAGTGTAGTGGAAGGTAGTGTAGTGTAATGTAGTGTAGTGTAATGTAGTGTAGTGGAGTATAGTGTAGTGTAATGTATTGTAGTGTAGTGTAATTTAGTGTAGTGGAGTGTAGTTGTGTAGTCGTAGTTGTAGTGGTAGTGGTAGTGTAGTGGAGTGTAGTGTAGTGTAATGTAGTGAAGTGTAGTGGAAGGTAGTGTAGTGTAGTGTGATGTAGTGTAGTGGAGTGTAGTGTAGTGGAGTGTAGTGTAGTGTAGTGTAGTCTAATTTAGTGTAGTGGAGTGTAGTGGAGTGTAGTTATGTAGTTGTAGTTGTAGTGGAGTGTAGTGTAATGTAGTGAAGTGTAGTGGAAGGTAATGTAGTGTATTGTAATGTAGTGTAGTGTAATGTAGTGTAGTGGAGTGTAGTGTAGTGTGGTGTAGTGTAATGTAATTTAGTTTGGTGGAGTTTAGTGGAATGTAGTTGTGTAGCTGTAGTTGTAGTGTTGTGTAATGTAGTGTAGTGGAGTGTAGTGTAGTGTAGTGGAGTGTAGCGTAGTGTAATGTAGTGTAATGAAGCGAAGCGAAGCGACATCTGAACCTCCAAAAGTGGTCTCAAACCCTGGTGCTTTGTACATTTTGACTTCGAAATGTGCTTCGCGCCACAACGGCGTGCACTTTTTCGACATCGCAACTTCCAAAAGTGGTCCGAACATGGTCTGTTTTGTACATTTTGACTTCGAAATGTGCTTCGCGTCACAACGGCGTGCACTTTTTCGACATCTCAACTGCCAAAAGTGGTCCGCACCCCTGGTGTTTTGTACATTTTGACTTGGAAATGTGTTTTCGCGCGTGAACTTTTTCGACATCTCAACTGCCAAAAGTGATCCGCACCCCTAGTGCTTTGTACATTTTGACTTGGAAATGTGTTTTCGCGCCACAACGGCGTGCACTTTTTCGACATCTCAACTGCCAAAAGTGGTCCGCACCCCTAGTACTTTGTACATTTTGACTTCGAAATGTGCTTCGCGCCACAACGGCGTGCACTTTTTCGACATCTCAACTGCCAAAAGTGGTCCGGACCCCTGTGTTTTGTACATGTTCACTTCGAAATGTGCTTCGCGCCACAACGGCGTGCACTTTTTCGACATCTCAACTTCCAAAAGTGGTCCGCACCCCTAGTGTTTTGTACATTTTGACTTCGAAATGTGCTTCGCGCCACAACGGCGTGCACTTTTTCGACATCGCAACTTCCAAAAGTGTCCGCACTTGTTTTGTACATTTTGACTTCGAAATGTGCTTCGCGCCACAACGGCGTGCACTTTTTCGACATCTCAACTTCCAAAAGTGGTCCGACCCTAGTGTTTTGTACATTTTGACTTGGAAATGTGCTTCGCGCCACAACGGCGTGCACTTTTTCGACATCTCAACTTCCAAAAGTGGTCCGACGCTGGTGTGTTTTGTACATTTTGACTTCGAAATGTGCTTCGCGCCACAACGGCGTGCACTTTTTCGACATCTCAACTTCCAAAAGTGGTCCGCACCCCTAGTGTTTTGTACATTTTGACTTCGAAATGTGCTTCGCGCCACAACGGCGTGCAATTTTTCATCTCTCATCTGGTCAGCTGGCTCCGTACCCGCCGCTTTAGCGATGGAAAAACACAGTGTTTCGCGACTTTCCTACCTTTGCTCGCATCTGCATCTTCTTTCTTCTTACTCTTTCTCTTCTACTCTTCTTTCTTCTAATCTTTCTCTTCTCTCTGCCTCTGCCCTGCTCTGCTTTTCATCTGTCCATATTGTCGGAAGTTTGACTTCTAAACTTCCTTCGATTAAACCATAGTAAACCCACTAAACCCCCATTAGAAAATACTTCCCATCAACCTTTGGGATTCTCCCAAGGTCGCGATCGCCAAACAGACCGCTGCACAGAGTACCTTGGGGACGGTGCCACTGTTGCCAGCCACGGCATCGGCCACACAAGTGGGTTGCTTGGCGAAAAAAAGGAAGAAAGCCATGATTTTTTGTGGCCAAAGATCAGGAAATAACCATGTATTTCATGGTTAGTTCATGTCTATTTACTGGGGATATCATGGGATATATATATATATAAGAGCAGCAATAGGATAGAATAGGATATTTGGGTTTGTCTGAAAATGTGGTATATCCCCGCAAATGGCAGACATTTTATCAATTTTTATGGGAGGAGGATGAGCTCGGGGGAAGTCATTGACGAACCAAAGGATTATTCGGGGTCAACCAGAGTGGGTTACCCCCATGGGTGAAGGAACTACAATGGTGGGGTCCCTGGTTAGTTGGCATAAACAAACCCCAGCAGATATCTGTTTTTTTTTCGAGGATAAACCATAGTCATACTTAAGCTAGTTCTAAAGAAAGTTTGCAAAATTTCTAAGCACCAAAATTTATAGTAAATTAACCTTATTCATAATTAACTAAGTTAATTCACTAACCATAGGGGCCCGACCAAGCGTATGGTTAAGCATTTCGGGCGCATGGTTAAGCACCTCTAGGGTGGAGACCGCCAAAAAGCTGGCCACAGCTTCGGATTCTTTGAGCTTAACATAGCTTAACTGAGCCATTAAAAATATCCTGCAGGATGGGGCCCCCAAGATAGCTAAGTTGGTTTATAAGTGGCTTAACAATGGTTTATGGTAGATATAACTATAGTTAATGGGGATTGTCATGGTTTATAAACCAACTTATAATTGGGGGGCCCCATCCTGTGGTCAATTGATTGCTATAGGGGGTTATACTACCTGGTTTACTGGGGAGTATGATAACCGTGTTAGTTGGGAAACCTATCAACCAACTAGTATAATGAGATGGGATAAGGGTATGTTAATAATGGCTCAACTGTTTTTTTGGTGCTAGATTCTCAGATGAAATTGATATATCATTTAGCAGCAAGCTATTGAGCTCCATCAAAGAATGGCCCTAAGATGATTCGTATGTTTCCCAGAAATCCACCGTTACATGTGGGATTTTTTCTCCACTACGAATGGGAAATACTACGAGCGTTTATTTTCCCAATGGGAAATCCCAATCAAAGAATGGGAACACTGTTGTATTTTGTTTGAGTTCAGCAAAGCCAAGATTTTTTTGAGCCGTTGATCCATCACAACTTGATAGGTGCAGGCTACCCTGGTGACTGGACTACCAGGTTGCTCATGTATTGGAAAGATCATTTACCCTCTGGTAATTTAACATAGCTTTAGAAAATCATAGAAAATCACAATTTTTAATAGGTAAACAGGTAAACCATCTATAAATGGACCATTTTCCATAGCTATGTTAGTTTACCAGAGGGTAATAACATGAAGTCTGATCTGGTAATATGATGTAACATGTGCTTCTGGATTGAAGAATTTTGTTTTGCCAGAACCTGGATCATCAATCTTACGTGCTGCTTTCATGCCTTTAATCTCACACTATCTATAGATCTTTGAGGGCGTTGACACCACCAATCGACCTCACGATGTGCTCCCAAAAAAGTTCCCCGTAAATGATGCGTGGAAGGGAATCCGCCCATAAATGATGTTTGTAAGTGATGTTTATTTCCACCAGATGGATTACGGATTATAGCTAGATTTCTTGAGTTTTAATGTATTGTGGCGTTGACACAAAATGTTCCATATAACACACAATCCACCATAATCCACTAAAAGTAAAACTTGTTACAGGGGATCACCACAGCACACAGTTCCTGCCTTAAGCCAACCACATCAGCAGAGCTTTGAGAGCTCAGGTGATTATGTCATCGAACCTTCTGACAACAGTGTCACAGGTGGCTCGGCGATATGGGGGGATAGTTTATTTTTTTAAAAAAAAGAGAAAATTGATGTCCACACTTTACAAACGAATCGTCTTGAAACGGCATGTTGTTGCTGTTGCTGTTGTTGTTGTTGTTGCTGTTGTTGTTGTTGTCGTTGTCGTTGTTGTTGTTGTTGTTGTTGTTGTTCATTTCCACCTTTGATTACCCAGGGGTACACTTTGGTGAAGGCTTCATGTTCATGGTGGCTTTCTATATCATGCTACACAAACGTGCAGCAGGTAGCAGGTAGCCAGCTCCACAATTGAGCGGCAATCAAAATCCTTGTTGGTTGATGATTATATTAGTGGCATCATTTTTAGGTTTTAACCATCAAACATTTGAGGATTTAACCCATGGTTGATTGATGTTGGTTGATGATCTTTAATGAGAATTGAATCATCATGAACCAGGCTTTTAGCATTAGAAATATGGGAGCTTTAAAAAAATCCTTTTCAGGTGATGATGAAGAGTTCGGGGTATAATGCTCAGCTGGATGTGATAATCCCCTTGAAAGCCAACATGGAACCTTGAAAAATGGGTTGGATGGTTGTTGTAACTTCTTGCATAGAACAGCACCACATTGGGGGTTGTCACCGTTCCTATACTCTTAGCGGTCTCAACCCTCACTTTTGACTATCAACATCCCCACACTTGGTGTTTTTCATCCACAATATCGTTTTTGGCTTGTGACGAATCTGGTGAAGTTCCCTTTCTGCCATATCGATGAGAGTTCACGTACTCTCAAGTATGAACATTATACGTGTATATATATATATATATGAGTTTTTTAACCCCGTAGTATTCGTCAAAGGAAAATTGATTTTAGGATTTTGTAATTTGGCAGCCATATGGCTCGAAACGCAGGCCGCGCAAGAGCGCGCAAGGGAGAGCGCAAGGATATTATATATACATGCAAATTGCGTTCTTGTTTTCCTACATATTATATCTTGAAATATATTGCGTGTATGTTTATGTAGGCCTGGAATTGGTTGGGCACGAGGACAGAACAAAATCTAAATGCCTCTCCTCCTGCGGTTTCCAGAAACAGGGGGTATCTTCCTACACACCATCTCAGACACATTGCCCATGTCTGCGCGTATGTGTATATGTGGGAGGTTTTGCAGCCGACGCCCTTATTTTATCACACTTTCCTTAGGGGGAATAAGCTTACGTTCTCTTAATTCACCTTGGAGCCTTGGAGCTTTTGATTTCCAAAACGGCCGTTTTGGAAAACAAGTACTCAAATAAATATTGGAAGCTTATAGCCTACTGACAGGCCCAAAAGAGGTCTGAAACCGGTCTGACACACCTTCCTACTCACCATCTCAGACACATTGACCAAAGTGGTCGTTTTGGGACTCCAGTATTCAAACAAATATTTGAAGAGGGCAGTCGACAGCCTTTTTTTGTCACACTTTCCTTACAGGGAATAAGCTTACGTTCTCTTAATTCACCTTGGGGCTTTGATTTCCAAAACGGCCGTTTTGGAAATCAAGTCCTCAAACAAATATTGGCAGAGGGCAGTCGATACCTCTTTTTTGTGACACTTTCCTTAGGGAAAATAAGCTTACGTTCTCTCTTATTCACCTTGGGGCTTTCGATTTCCAAAACGACTGTTTTGGAAAGCAAGTACTCAAATAAATATTGGAAGTTGAGATAGCCGAGTGATAGGCCCAAACAATATTTGAAGAGAGCAGTCGACAGCCTTATTTTGTCACACTTTCCTTAGAGGGAATAAGCTTACGTTCTCTTAATTCACCTTGGGGCTTTTGATTTCCAAAACGGCCGTTTTGGAAATCAAGTGCTCAAACAAATATTGGAAGAGGGCAGTCGATACCTCTTTTTTGTGACACTTTCCTTAGGGAAAATAAGCTTACGTTCTCTCTTATTCACCTTAGAGCCTTGGAGCTTTTGATTTCCAAAACGGCCGTTTTGGAAAGCAAGTACTCAAATAAATATTGGAAGCTGAGATAGCCAAAAGAGGTCTGAAACTGGTCTGAAGCACCTTCCTACTCACCGTCTCAGACACATTGCCCAAAGTGGCCGTTTTGGGACTCCAGTATTCAAACAAATATTTGAAGAGAGCAGTCGACAGCCTTATTTTATCACAGCTTACGTTCTCTTAATTCACCTTGGGGCTTTCGATTTCCAAAACGACTGTTTTGGAAAGCAAGTACTCAAATAAATATTGGAAGTTGAGATAGCCGAGTGACAGGCCCAAACAATATTTGAAGAGAGCAGTCGACAGCCTTATTTTGTCACACTTTCCTTACAGGGAATAAGCTTACGTTCTCTTAATTCACCTTGGGGCTTTTGATTTCCAAAACGATTGTTTTGGAAAGCAAGTACTCAAATAAATATTGGAAGTTGAGATAGCCGAGTGACAGGCCCAAACAATATTTGAAGAGAGCAGTCGACAGCCTTATTTTGTCACACTTTCCTTACAGGGAATAAGCTTACGTTCTCCTAATTCACCTTGGGGCTTTTGATTTCCAAAACGGCTGTTTTGGAAATCAAGTGCTCAAACAAATATTGGAAGAGGGCAGTCGATACCTCTTTTTTGTGACACTTTCCTTAGGTGGAATAAGCTTACGTTCTCTTAATTCACCTTGGAGCCTTGGAGCTTTTGATTTCCAAAACGGCCGTTTTGGAAAGCAAGTACTCAAATAAATATTGGAAGCTGAGATAGCCAAAAGAGGTCTGAAACTGGTCTGAAGCACCTTCCTACTCACCGTCTCAGACACATTGCCCAAAGTGGCCGTTTTGGGATTCCAGTATTCAAACAAATATTTGAAGAGAGCAGTCGACAGCCTTATTTTATCACAGCTTACGTTCTCTTAATTCACCTTGGGGCTTTCGATTTCCAAAACGGCCGTTTTGGAAATCAAGTGCTCAAACAAATATTGGAAGAGGGCAGTCGATACCTCTTTTTTGTGACACTTTCCTTAGGGAAAATAAGCTTACGTTCTCTCTTATTCACCTTGGGGCTTTCGATTTCCAAAACGACTGTTTTGGAAAGCAGGTACTCAAATAAATATTGGAAGTTGAGATAGCCGAGTGACAGGCCCAAACAATATTTGAAGAGAGCAGTCGACAGCCTTATTTTGTCACACTTTCCTTAGAGGGAATAAGCTTACGTTCTCTTAATTCACCTTGGGGCTTTTGATTTCCAAAACGGCCGTTTTGGAAATCAAGTGCTCAAACAAATACTGGAAGAGGGCAGTCGATACCTCTTTTTTGTGACACTTTCCTTAGGGAAAATAAGCTTACGTTCTCTCTTATTCACCTTGGGACTTTTGATTTCCAAAACGGCCGTGTTTAAGTTCAGCGTCTTTTCCGGAAAAAGGGCACAGCCCGTGAGCGCCCCCAAAAGGGTCTGAAACCTGTCTGAAACCACTCTGAAACACCTTCCGGCTCACCATCTCAGACTCTATGCTCCTTTGGTTACAGCATCATTGCTTTATTTTGCTTTTTAGTTGCCGGAAAGATGTGTTGATTTTGTATGTTTTGGTTTCATTGCCAGGCCATTTCGAAGGGGTCTTTAAGCTCAGCCTCTTGTCCGGAAACAGGGCAAAGCCCTGTGAAACCTGAAATTGCCGTTAACTGCTCACCATCTCAGACTCTATGCATGCCTCTTCGGGTACAGCGTCATTGCTGTGGAATTGCGGGAGAAATGTGTAGATTGTGTGATTTGGGTCCTTTATTGGACCACTTCCAAAGACCTTCCCGCTCACCATCTCAGACTCCACATTCTGTTCTTGCCGACCTGATTCCAGGTCAATTTTTTTAATGCCTGTATTTTTGTGAAACTATGCTCATAAAAAAAAACTTTCCAAAACCTTCAAAGTGACTGAAACGCAGGCCGCGCAAGAGCGCGCAAGGGAGAGGCGCAAGAACTCCTAAATGGAAACAATCTTAAAGGAATAAAAAACAACCCCCATAATATATATATATATACATACTGGTTGGTGGTTTGGAACATTTTTTATTTTTTCATAATATATGGGATGTCATCCTTCCCATTGACGAACTCATATTTTTTAAGATTCCCATTGACGAACTCCTATTTTTTAAGATGGTTTTTTAACCACCAACCATATATATATATGTATATTTATTATGTTGAAAGTTAGGAATGCTTTGGGATGTTTTAGGTAAGCGTGGTGACATGACTTGTGGTGTTTTGTTTCTGCGGTCTCTCTCCGTTTGCATCATTTGCATCATTGGATTCACGGGTGTTTGTCCATAAGGTGCCCAGAATCCTATGGTTCATCATTTGCCCAATTTGCCCTACTAAGTTGCAATACATTGAGTCTATATATATATATGTGTATATATATGTATATATATATATGTGTGTGTGTGTATTAGAGATACACATCATCCACTTTGGACATCTTCAAATGATGATTGTTCCCCACATCACTGTGTGGGGTTCTTGTTTTTCGCTCGGATCCCGCCGGGGCAGCCTCCTCCGCCTCCTCCGCCGCCTCCTCTTCATCTTCACTCATCACTCATCACTCACTCACTCACTCACTCACTCACTCACGCACCCACCCACTCACTCACCCACCCACTCACTCACTCACTCACTCACTCTGTCTGCGCGTGGCTTTCTGAGTGCCTTTCTTTCGGCGCAGTACACAGAGACTCCTGGAGGAGCTGCGGCTGCCTTTCGTGTGGCAGGCGCAGTTCACAGAGCCTCCAAGAGGAGCTGCGGCGCGCGTAGCTGCCGCTGGGCCGCGGCTGCCTTTCGTGTGGCAGGCGCAGTACACAGAGCCTCCTGGACGAGCTGCGGTGCGCGTGGCCGCCGCTGGGCCGCGGCTGCCTTTCGTGTGGCAGGCGCAGTACACAGAGCCTCCAGGAGGAGCTGGGGCCGCGGCTACCTTTCGCGTGGCAGGCGCAGGACACAGAGCCTCCTGGACGAGCTGCGGCGCTCGTGGCCGCCGCTGGGCCGCGGCTACCTTTCGCGTGGCAGGCGCAGTACGCAGAGCCTCCACATCATCTTTGACACACTATCTTTCTCACACAAATTTGTCTCACACCATCTTTCAGACACCATCCTTGACACACCAACTTTGACACACCATCTTTCACACCACTTTGTCCCACACCATCTTTCACACACAACTTTGTCACACCCCATCTTGCACAAACCACTTTGTCACACACTATCTTTCACACACCGCTTTGTCACACACCATCTTTCACATTTTCTCACACCATCTTTCACACACCACTTTGTCACACACTATTTTTTTTACACACCATCTTTCACACACACCTTTGTCACACACCATCTTCGACACACCATCTTTCACACACAGCTTTGTCACACACCATCTTTCACCACACCATCTTTGTCACACACCATCTTTCACACAGACAACTTTGTCACACACCATCTTTCCTCCACCTCTTCCTTTGTCTTTCCTTCCTTCCCCGTCCCCGCAACAACATGTTTTGCTCATTATTGGAAGAAGTTGACTTGTGGGGTTATCTGGTCCTTTTATTTGTTATATCCAAGTATTTCCCGTTTCTATGCCCATTGTCCCCAGCTTCGTACATCCAAAAATTGTCCTCAGCTTCGTGGTTCACTCCAGTTGGCAAGCGGCTTATAATCCCAATTAAAAGTAGGGTAGGTCGGGTTGGTCCGGTTCTAACCAGAGTTATGGTCATCTTGCCAACTGGGCTGAACCAAGAATAGGACAAATCTCCATTTTCCCACATTAAATCCTCATGAATTCTACTGGTATCGAGAAAAAGCCAATTAAATCACCAGCATCCCTAGTTCACTCACCATTTTCCGGAGTTAAATTCCCATTATCACCAGGTAAAATCACCATTTTGCCGCAGTAAAATCAGCATGTTTCATGGCACCAGGCACGACTGAGATCGATGTCCAAGTGAACCTGCTTAGCTCCGGTGCTGTGGTGGCAGAGAATGCGAAGGTGACTGGGCAACAGCGGGGCAGCGGCTCTAGCCATGGACAGTGATGCCATCATGGCATCATTGGGATTTTACAAATGGATATAACCTAGGTCAATCTTACATGGATACAAACTAATCCTTTAGTCTTTTGGTATTAATGGGAATATCTACGTTCAGCAGCAAAGAATTTGTCATTTTTTGCAGGGTATCTAAGATTGGCAATGGATATACCTTATGGGTAAATGATATACTGGCTGGTGGTTTGGAACCATGGAATTCTATGACTTTCCGTATATTAGGAATAATGATCCCAATTGACTCATATTTTTCAGAGGGGTAGGTATACCACCAACCAGTATACCAAATTATACCATTAATTACATATACCCATATGTTTGTTATAATCTACCATTATATCCATATGTTTGTGTAGGGTTTAAGCATCAAACATATGGGGATATAACTGATGACTCATGGATGATTTTCATGGCAACACGTCTTTTTTTCCAGATCTGACCATGAAACATATGGGATATGACTTCCAAGACATCTTTTAAACACCTGTTGATTATGATTGTGAGTAGTTGCCATCTACGGTGTCTACGACCTGGTCGCAAAATGCCCTTGCAATGGGTGGGGCTGTGGGGAAGGGTGGGTTGGCAAAAACTTCTCTTGCAATTGCAAACCGACTTGATGCTATGTTGCAGATATTTATCTTATGAATCTATCGACAAAGATGATGTATATTCAAAATCTTGTATCGTAGCATTGAGAAAAAACTCTTATGAAGTCTTCATGTTTTGTACCAAAACATGCGTGATGATGCATGTTCCGATGTCCGGCGGCCGTAAATTCGCGTAGCCGGGTGGTGGTTTTCACAGGTGCAGTTGCTGTAGATCCAACGCTGAAAGATGTCCCAAACCGGGAACCTCAAAGATTGAATCCTTACATCCCTGGCCATTTCAGGAACCGATGGATTGGAGGTACCGATTCCATATATGTTGGGCCTATTTTTCAGGCCTAAATTTCAGGGAGTATCCCCAGAAAATATGGCCTTATATGGTACAGTACCTCCATTTTAGGATCTTGGAATTCCCATTGATTACAACTTTAAAGTAAAAAAACTGGAATCAGAGAGCCGACTAATTGAGCCAAAGCATTCATAGTCTCGCAGTCGCGCCAAGTTGTTTGATCGGAACAAGATCTCGAAGGCTTACATATGGAAAACACTCAATATTGGAAACATGAATTAGAGATGGATGCAAATGAAGAAATCTGGTTGGTGGTTTGGAACACTTTTTATTTTTCCATATATTGGGAATAATCATCCCAACTGACTTTCATATTTTTCAGAGGGGCTCAAACCACCAACCAGGATGCAAATGAACAAATTTTATATGCATCATAACATTTCATGACATGCAGTAGATGGAATCTTGATGTTTAATACGAAGCCCAGTCTTCATGCGCAAAGTGAATGAAAAACACATAGTTTTCATGGAAAATATATTGGAAAAAACAGTGGTTTTGACCCATCTCTCACTTGAAAATCATCTAACTAGTTTTCCATTATGGGGAAACCCTTATCTGGGTTTGTTTGAACATGTGGTACGTGCCTCCAAAACAGCAATTTTCTTTGGTACAGATCTTTCAGATCAACCACACGTGAGTTTGGGGTATCCCAATTCTTCGACGGGCCAAGTGTTTGATCGAAACATTTCATGCAGACATGATTTCAAATGGTAAAGTTTTATAGCTATGTTTTATAGTTATGGTTTTTTCATCTATGTATTTTATAGCTATGTGATTTTCAGCTGCCATAACATGTCGTAAGTTTTACATAGCTGAAACTCACATAAAAACACAAAAAATGTTTGGTGGACTCTCACCTATTTTTTGACGGTGATGGATCTTTTTCAAGTCGCCCAAGTAGTGGGCAAATCATCTGGAAAGTGGATCGTTAAATGATCTGAGAACCGCTTGGTGGTGACTGGAACCATGGAATTTTATGACTTTCCATTCAGTTGGGAATGTCATCATCACAACTTACTTTCACTCCATCATTTTTGCAGAGGGGTAGGTCGGTATACCACCAACCATTATACAATATTATACCCATATGTTTGTTATGATCTACCATTGTATCGCATATGTTTGTGTAGGGTTTAAGCATCAAACATATGTGGAATTATCCAGCACAAAAGATGTTTGACTTTCCTGGATCTAAAGTTGACCAAGATTGGCGTATGTATGTACCCGCCACCAAGGGTTCAACGCTTGTGGCTCTAACTGCTTGTTCCTTCTGGTCATACCCTCTGGTTGTGACCAACATCCCCATGGGAAATGGCCCATTTATAGATGGTTTACCTATTAAAAATGGTGGACCGTTCCATGGCGAACTGTTAAAAAACCAGATGGTATATACTGAGTTAAGGGGTCCCAAACACACTGGGAGTCAAATTTTGACCAGTTCGGCATCTCTCGCTATCCTGGACATTGATATGACGCGGGCTTAACATGATTTTTGTTGGGAACCAAACCAATTATTTGTGTGACATATCCCTCTTGTCCCTGACTATATCTCCATATTCTTCTTTTTAAATGTTTCAGACAAGGTGGCGCCCCCCCAGTTTAAACAGGCTTTGTAAACCCATCTAGCTATATCTACCATTTTCACCATTGGCAAAATCTGCGTGTGAACTAACTTTCCCAAGTAAGGGGCACCACATAGCGACCTATACATAAGGATATGGTGCGGTTGTGTGGCAATGATATGCCACACAACCGCACCATATCCCTGTCTCTGAAGCTGGATACCATGTCAAGCGTGTCGCAGAGATGTTGACGGGCAGCACAGAGCTGGGCTACGAACTGGACCGGCGACAGGATCAGCTGGCAGAAATGACACGCCAGAAAGGCACAGGTTGATTACGTCTTCAGCCAAAACCCAGCCCCTGTGGCTGCATACAGGCCTAGGGATCGCATGTCCCTTGTGGCACCTGTTCTCATGATCTACTGGAAGGAGACAGCAAGGCTTTGCGCTTTGATGTCGCAGCTTCGGCCAAAGCAAAGGCAGCAGACAGATCCCCTTGGAATCCTCCGGACCGCTAAGGGGAACCATCTTTTTTGGTTACTCTCGATGCATTTTGGTGATAGATCCATCATGATCAATAAATGCTAGCTATTTCAATCAATATCTTTCTCCTGAAGCAAAAAAAATCGGATTGTTGACGGTTAATCTGTCTTGTCAAGACATGTTCCACTTGTTTTTGTAATAGGTCATTGTCAGTCCAAGACCTGATTTGCGGCTAACGTGGCAGTGTTTCACCCCGTTTGGGTGATGGTAAGTTGACCAATGATAACCTATCACAGTTCCAGCAGTTTTCAAGCCATTGGCTGGTAAATTTAACATACTCCCAAATTCGGCGTGACAAGAAATCATGTGCTTCTCACTGCGGCTTCACCAGTTGAAGTGGGAAATCCCCAAGATCCATGGGACGTACCCTCTGGTAAACAGTCCCAAAAAACGAGCTGGAAAGATCCACCATTTTTAATGGGCCATGGCTTCAACAGCTTTTTGTTAGTTTACCAGAGGGTACATCACCATTCATCACCATCAAATCTCATTAAAACCCATTAAATCAGCATTAAACCACCAATGTATCACCAGTTTTTTGGGATACCCTCTGGTAAATATACAAAAAACCATGGAAAGATCCACCATTTTTCATGGGTAAATCCACTATTTCTATGGCTTTTTTGGTGCTTTTTTTTACTCATCCCAGTGACTCATGGACATCATGGACCCAGGGGAACAGCACCAATACCACCGGCGGCAACCGGCGAATGCGAAGGAAACGAAGGTGAGGAATCGACACTGGGAATTTTCATGCTGAGTTGACCATCCTTTGACCAGGGGTTTTACCATTAGATATATATATATATACATATATTATTAACCATTATTAACCATTATTAACCATTATTAACCATTATTTTGAAGGGACACAGTATTATTAATGGCTAATAGTATTGATAATATCATTCATAATGGCTAATAATAGTGTTGTTAAATTATTAACCATGATTAACCATTATTAACCAGTATTAGGAACAACATGCCCCACTATAAACACAACAAACATATATATATATATATATATCCGTGATAAATACTGTAATGATTGTTCTGTCACCTTTTTCGGGTGATTAAAAACTATCCAATATGATGAACTTTGGGATGATCAGAATCCAACTGGGAAATCCGATGAAGGGCCAGAGTTTTGACCAATGCTCAAAGCATTTTAACTTCATTGAACTTCAGCAATGCTCGGCTGGTTGTTGCTTCAGGGCGGTTGAGACCACCAACCAGATATTGGTTCCATTTTTTTTGCAGGTCACTGATGCTATCACCATATTCAGGTTATAATATGTTATAATGGGAAATGTTGTTCCTAATAATGGTTAACAATTAAAAATAGGGGTTACAGTAATAATAATCATATGGCTACTTAATTTAATTTGAATGGTTTTAATGATTATTAATGATTATCTACACAACTCCCATTGCTGGTATCAGTTGGGAGCAGCCCAGCAGCTATTTCTCAGAGAAATCCCATTTGTTTCCCAAGATTTCGAACCTTTCCTGCTTGGTGGTGCTTTGGAACCATGGATTTTTTCATCACTCTCCATATATCTGGGTTAATCTTAGATGGATACAAACTAATCCTGACTAGTCTTTTGGTATCAATGGGGATATCTACCTTCACCAGCAAAGATTTTTTTATTTGTTGCAGGGTATCTGGCAGATTGGCAATGATATTGGGAATGTAAAATCTTCCCAACTGACTCCATCATTTTTCAGAGGGGTAGGTGGCTCAACCACCCACCAGAAGGGTAGTAAGTGGCTTATAACTTTTAACCCCACTTATAAATGGGACAAGTTTCAAATCAGACCCTTTCAAAATGAAGTGTGCTGGACCTGACGTAGCCGCTTCTGTCGCAGTGGCAAATTTTCGGAAGTGAGGATCTACGGAGATCTATGGTGAGTCAACGGGGTGCAACTAATGAGATATCCGTCTTACAAGTGATGGTATTGTAAATGGCTATACATCGTCTGGTTGGTGGTTTGGAACATGAATTTTATTTTTCCATATATTGGGAAGAATATTCCCAACTGACTTTCATATTGTTCAGAGGACCATTTTCTGGTCCAGTTGTAAGTGGTAAATGATCGCGATGTTGACCTGTTGACCCACGAGCATCTATTCGTCAAACATCCTCACTGGCCTCCTGTATATATAGATACAGAATATATTGGTTAGCAGGAATCATCAAAGTGGTCCATTTCATGTGGGTAAATTGGAATGACTTTCCATTTGCCTATAGTATATATGTTTGTTTTTCCCCACCTGCCAGGTGAGGGTTGTTAGATTTTATGTCAGTTGCCTGGTCCTCCTCCTCCTCCTCTCCTCTCCTCCTCCTCTCGTTGTCCTCCTCCTCTCGTTGTCCTCCTCGTCCTCCTGCTCAACTGCGACTCGCGATCCACAGTGTTCTCTGTCGGACCTCAACCACGACCATCCACGCCCAGTGTTCCCTGCCGGACCTCAACCACGACCATCCACGCCCAGTGTTCCCTGCCGGACCTCAACCACGACCATCCACGCCCAGTGTTCCCTGCCGGACCTCAACCACGACCATCCACGCCCAGTGTTCCCTGCCGGACCTCAACCGCGAGTATCCCCGCCAGTGTTCCCTGCCGGACCTCAACCACGACCATCCACGCCCAGTGTTCCCTGCCGGACCTCAACCGCGAGTATCCACGCCAAAAGATATGCCACATAGAGTGCCAGAAGATATGCCAGATAGAATGTTAGAAGATATGCCAGATAGAATGCCAGAAGGTATGCCAGATAGAATGCCAGATAGAATGTCAGCTAGAATGCCAGAAGATATGCCAGATAAAGTGCCAGAATGTTTGCCAGATAGAATGCCAGCAGATTTGCCAGATAATATGCCAGAAGATATGCTAGATAGAATGCCAGATGGAATGCCAGAAGATTTGCCAGATAATATGCCAGAAGATATGCCAGATAGAATGCCAGATGGAATGCCAGAAGATATGCCAGAACATATGCCAGAAAATATGCCAGAAGATATGCCAGAACATCTGCCAGAAGATATGCCAGAACATCTGCCAGAAGATATGCCAGGTAGAATGCCAGAAGATATGCCAGATCGAATGCCAGAAAATATGTCAGATAGAATGCCAGAAGATTTGCCAGTAACAAAATGTATAAATGTCATGGTGGGGATCACACGAAGTAAAGTAATTTATAATATTCTTAGACCCTGCGAGTATTCATTTCAAATTGGTAAAAGTCAGAAAATAGTGGGTATACCAACCCATTTGTTTAGGTACTTGGAGAATCTAGGTACATACATTCCGCATTTAATTTGATCATACTTGTACTTGGGGGTGCAGTGGAGGCTATTAATTGTTGTCACCCGGAGGAATAGCCCTCATCCATACTTGTGGTGATATATGGAGGTTTCCTGAAATGGGGGTACCCCTAAATCATCCATTTATAGATGGATTTCCCATTTTAAACCATTCATTTTGGAGATCCCCCATTGATGGAACCCCCCATATAGTTTATAAACCATAGTTAACCAAGTTATACACCAACTTACCCTCTGGTAAACTAACATAACTATGGAAAATAACCATCTTTAATAGCTAAATCACCTATTTCTATGGGCCATTTTCAATAGCTATGTTAGTCATATCATAACCAGAGGGTAGCTATCGTAAACGGGTGCCTAAAAATTGTACATCTCAACTTTTCGTGGAACTGCAGCCCCGCTGTCGCCAGGCTTGCTGGCACTGGTTTGTCAGACACCTTGACAGCCTCCTGCTACACTGTGGTGGTGCCACTCAGCTGTGAAGAGGTTCTTCGTGAATCTTGTTGGATCTTGGTGGACTTCCAAACAAAAAGGCCATATTAGTAATGTTTGGAAGTCATCTATAGTCATCTATAATCATCTAGAGACATCTACAGTAGTAATAGGTAATTCCTTCCAAACGACTTGGTGAACTAAACAAAAGTCATCTATAGTAGTCATCTTAGTAATATCCCAGACAACCTGTGATCCGTATGGTTTCTATTGGATATATACTATTGGTTATGATAATAATCCTTAATAATTGGTGAATGTCCTAATTGAACATCACCTAACAAATGGGGATATAATCTCCAACAGATACTTGAAAGTGATGGTCAAAACCACCCCAAAATGGGATGTTATCAAGGGGATATGGTATAACTGCCTTTGGCCCTGATGTGTTTGCTCTTTCGCCACGAAGTGTTCAGAAGCAGCGTTAAGGAGGTACTTAAAGATGTGTGATTGCGAACACCGTCGGCGAATCAAACATGGCAATCGAAAATACTATCAATGAGGTGTTTGTGGAAAAATCATCTGTACCCCTCTGGTAAACATACAAAAAACATCAAAAATCTATGGAACATCACCATGTTCAATATGTTCAATGGGTAAATCCACGAACTAAATCACCATGTTCAATGGGTAAATCCACGAACTAAATCACCATGTTCAATGGGTAAATCCACTATAAATCACCATTTTCAATAGCTTTTTGTATGTTTACCAGGCCGGGTGTCCATGGTTTTTCTCATGGCATTGTCTCGAATGATTCCAGGATGGGATTCTCCGATGCTCCCGTCTCGAACGTCTCAGGAATGCTGGGCGCTACATTGGACAACTCGTTGGCGATTGCCACTTGGAAGCTATGTGGTGCTTGTTTAGATATAGGAACCCCCCAGAAAAAAAAAGAAAAACGTTTTTTTTTCTATTCAAACATGTTTTTTCCATAAAAAAGAGATAATCCTTCCCATTGACTCCATCATTTTTCAGAGGGGTAGGTTGAAACCACCAACCAGAAACAGATCGGTCATTTCACCACGATTTGAAGGTACGGATCTGTTGGGTTTTTGTCGATCTTTTGGGTGTTGCTGTGGCCATATATGGCCATATGAATGTGAGATTTTACATGGATTTATCTGGATTTTTCGATGCCAAGGCTCAATAAATCAATAGCTGAATTGGAATCCAACAGGAACATCATGGGCTTTTGTGCTTGCGGGTTTGATGCTTAAATCATCCTCAATGATTTAGTTTGAATTGGGTATGTTGTATAGACCATCCTCAATTGGGTATGTTGGTTTCAATTGGGTTAATCTTGGATGGATACAAACTAATGTCAACCCCGGATTAATAAACCATGGTTTATTAATTAGGGGGGTACTCCTCCAATAGTCATAATCTAATACTTAAATGGTACCCCCCCAATTAAACAGCCTAAGGGTTTATTAATCCAGGGTTGACATTACAAACTAATCCTTTAGTCTTTTGGTATCAATGGGAATATCTACGTTCACCAGCAAAGAATTTGTCATTTTTTGCAGGGTATCTGGCAGATTGGCAATGTCAAGGAGTTTCTTTTGTTCCTGTTTAAGGAATGATGCCCGATGATCCCAATTGAGCACACAGCGCACCCTCCTCTCTGACAGATAACATTTATGTTATTACCGATAACCATTATAAAGCCAACAGAATATCTAGAGTTATTTCAACCAACTTAGCAAACAAACTTAGTTGTCTCAAAGTTGGTTACTTGCCTCATATCCCATGATATTCATTTATCCCCATGATATACCACGATGTTAACATAGTTAAGGATTACGTATGCCCATCTCCAGTATCTGCATGGGTTTTTCTGGAGATAGGGGTAACCCCAGTTCTCATCCATTTTCGGATGTTCCATTTACCATTCCTTTTCAGGATCCCCCATATTTATGGAAACCCTTCAACGGCCGATGGTGTAAACAGGGAAGCCGACATGGGCGTTGACTAAATAAAAATCGATTTGCCAACCATGTAATCGGGAATGGTAAGAATTTTCTAAGTTATATAATGTGAATATACTTGGTGGCTCATCCCACGGCTCATAAGTGGGTTATAACCCCAGTTTTTTGAGTGGATTAACCCAACTTATCTCATTTATCACTGGGGTTTTAACCCACGTACTAAGCGGGATGAACCACCATAGTGATAATAATGATTTTTCTGTCGCTCCAAGTAATGGCAACTTTAAGCATTGGACAATGATGACGAACTAGTTTTTTTTGGACTATCCTATACCGGAATAACGTGAACGTGATATGATTGGGTCTTGCTGACTATTGCATCAGAAAAAATGTTGGCTATATTTAAACCAAATCAGACACATATACAGCTCAGAACAGAGAATATTATTAATGATCATGTCCATTCTGTTTTGTTTTTGGGGGTGTGTTTCTGATTTGGGGGTCATTGTGATTTGCCCGATTGGCAGTATTTTGTCTGCCAGACAACAGTAATTCACACCCGCAAACATGAGTGATATCGCCTAAAGTAAAAAATATGGGTCATATTCATGTTATAACTAACTTATAACTCATATCTCGCAGCCCAGTGTTTTCCATTCCGCTTCCCGTGTCCCAAGTCCTCCAAGTCCTCCATGTCCTCGAGCGAAGCTGCCTCCAGGTATCATCTTCAGTCCATCCACAGCATTGGACAATCCGGTGAAAGTCTGCTTGCCGACAAACCCTCAGATCCCTGTGCTCTGGCAATGCAGAGCTGCTGGGAGAGTTGCTACTGGTCTCGACCTTCGGGTGTATTAGAAGCTTAACCATTTTGAAAGCGTGAAAAATTGTGAAAAGACAAGGACATTTGGCCAGTGAAATTGGGCAAAACTGTAACGAGAGGTTTTGGGGTGATTCATTTGCTGCACCCCCTAGAAACCCCTAAGGCTGACGGAAAAGTTTGAACATATGATGACAGTACGAGATGAATACTCTCCGGAAATCCCCTTTCTAAATCGAGGTTTGAATGGGATGAGGGTACCATTTGTGAACTCCTGGAAAATTGATCTATTTGTGGATTTATGTAATCTTACCTTCATGCAGTTGAACACACCCGGACATGGGAGCACCGTCCATGCATCGGCCAAGTTGTGTTTTCCGCTCGGAATGCCGACTTGTGATGAGTCATATCTATCTGGTTGGTGGTTTGGAACATGAAATTTATTTTCCATAATTATTGGGAATTTCATCATCCCAACTGACGAACTCACTCCATCATTTTTCAAAGGAGTAGGGTTCAACCACCAACCAGCTATGTATGCTGTCCCCTGAGTAAACACCAAGTTTTGGGGTGGCCAGTACTATTTGGTCGTGAGGGAGCAGCGGGAGCATGTTTTTCAATGGGAAACCAGTCTCAGTAGAAGGATCCACCAAGAGTTTCCCAACCACATGATAGATAAATTCTGCGTAATTTAGAGCGAGGGCTGACGAGGTACGAGGTGAATCTTTGCAATTTAAGCGAGGTGAATTAATTAAATTCAGAAAACGAGGTGGGCAGAAATTGCTTTCAAAGCATGTGTAACGAGTGAAAAAAAACTTTTCGGGCTCCAGAAAGTTTTTTTGTTCCCATCAGAGTGAAAAACATAGAAAATTAAGGGTGCATTCAGACCCCGTGAAAAAAAAACTTTCTGGAGCCCGAAAAGTTTTTTTTATCGTAATTTCAGTCAGTGCCCTGTGGTGGCATGCCCAGTTGTTCCAGGACTTCCGTATTGTTCTACAGTGAAACCACTGTTTAAGAACCCACTGCATTAAGAACCTCAGGGGCTGGATTGCTGGATTCAACTCTGTCTACCAGCTAATGGAAATAAGAACCCTAGGGAACCCTGAAATTTTGGTCAATAGTTCTTATTCACCTTTCCCAGGTAGCGCGACTAGATTCTAAAATTGCTAAAACTTGAGGTGTAGCGGGGTATCTTGGTGCTGCTGCTGCAGCTTCTCTTCTCTGGGGTCGAATTTGGGGGGAACTGAGCCCCTGCAAATCCGCTTGTAAAAGAGGCATCTCGGAAACAGGAAAAAACTTTTTAGGCCCTGAAAAGTTTTTTCAGCATCCCCAAGCCTCTGGAGCCCAGAGCATTGCTGCAACGACGACAAAGATAATTCATCAAAGTTCAACCCAAAAGGAGGCAGAGGACTAGTTCGAATGGCTTGCGGTCGAGAAAGAAATGGGACGAGGGCTGAAATCCGTTTTGAATGTAACGAGGCGAGGACTGAAGATTTAATCAGAGGGGAAAAGTAGATTTAAGACGAGGAAACCGTTTTGAATTTAAAGTAAATTTTGCAGGATAAATTTAACATACCCTCTGGTTATTTAACATAGCCATGGTATAGATGGCCCATTTATAGATGGTTTACCTATTAAAAATTGTGATTTTCCATGGCTATGTTAAATAAGCAGAGGGTAACCAATCCCTATAGCCAGATGCAGGTTTTCAAATTACACCACATTCAGTGAGCATCAAGCAGTCAACTTGCCCATGGCTTCAGGCTCCCAATTTTGGCCGAGAAGTGGCCGGAAAATCTGGAGATATGCAGTTTTTACATTCAGTAAATATCACCCAAATTCGATCCTCGAAGCTCTGAAATATATATTTTCTTGGGGGCTTGCGGTACCCCCTGGTAAACTAACATAACTATGGAAAATCACCATTTTTAATGGGAAAATCCACTATAAATGGTCATTTTCAATAGCTATGTTAGTTTACCAGAGGGTAGTTGAAATATATGTTCAAGTCAGTCTTTTGACCAAAATTCGTCAGTCTCAGTGCTCAAAAACTCCCTCTCTTCATTGGTTCACAACCCCGTGACAGGTACAACCCATGTTCTTGAAGTTCACCCACCAGCTTGCTGGTTAGCGACCTCTCATTTTCTCATTTTGGGCTGGTTAAACAACAATTTTTGGGCCAAACATATCCCAGACATCCCACACCCATGCTATTTAAAGCTCTTTTCTTCGGTGGGCAAACATCCACTGTTGATGGTCAGAAAATACAGGTAGTTTGCTAAATTTGTTTATAACCCCATCTAAATATAAGTATAAGTATCATACGCTATTGTTATTGTAGTTAAAAACCAAGTTATAACTGGGGGGCTCCATCCTGTATTCAACCACCCTTTTTCATGGCCAGGAAACCGCAGCCCATTTCGTGAAACCGCTCACCTCTGGTCGCCAGGTGTATGGCGCCTTCAACCTGGACTGCCTCGTCACAGTGAGCAGCGGAGTCTACTCGGTGACCTGGAACCTGGAAACGGTGGATGTGGAGGTTTCCCAAGAAATAGGGGTACCCCAGCATCGTCTTACTTCTGCTTAGGGAATGAGGGAATGATCCACAATAACATAATGGCTATCAATAATGATCCCATGCCCCCATTCCCATCCATTCCCTACGTAAAACGCACCAGTAAGTGGTTGATTTCATGGAAAAATCCTTTAAAATTTGGATGATTTGGGGGTACTACTTTAGGAAAAACAACCATGTGTACCTAGACCTAGATCTTCCAGGTATGTAGAAGCATGTGGTGATATACCTGTTACGTGTTGGGACGTTGACCTATTTTACGAGTCCTTGGAGGTTCCAAGTAGATCCGTGAAAAAAGTCTTGTTGCTTCACCGCTTCACCACTCCTATTTTCCTTCGCGTTCATCATATCGTTGCCATAGATGTGAGTTTGTTTTGAATCTTTAGCTTACCCCATTTCATCTAGCGCAAGTTCTATTCTATCCCTTCAGCGACACAATACACTGGGCTTGAAGTCCTATCC
>CAMXCT020001113.1:1116578-1159078 GCA_947184155.2 Cladocopium goreaui
TACTTGGCTCTCCGAATCACCATAAAGATACATATGCTGGTGATTTAATGTGTTCTTTAAGAGTTGTCCTACTCCACCGGATGGATATCTTGTCGGAATTTGTGTTTTTTTTGTGTTTGTGTTTGTTGTTTCTATAAGTTGTATTGATTCAATAATATATATACATATAATATCATATATATATATATGATTGTATATATATATATTATGTATACATATATTTATATAGAGAGAGAGAGTGTGATACAAACATATATATATATGCATATACATATATAATCCATTTATATTTATATATATATATATATATATTTACTTATTAGTGTATATATACATATGTAGTGTAATGCTATATATATATAATTTACACACATAATGTTATTTACAAATATATTCTGTTGTGCAAAAGGCGATGTTTCTGGCATTCTCTATCATGCATCCGGACAGATGGAACAATATCTATACGGATCAAGGTTCTGGACGAGGACATCTGTGTTTGATTTTAATTGTATACGAACTTGCAGCACAATGTCTGATTAAAAACTTGATATATATATATATAATGAATTTTATGACTTTCCATTCAGTTGGGAATGTCAATGTCATAATCCCAACTGACAAGCTCCATCTTCAGAGGGGTAGGTATACCACCAACCAGGAATCATATCAATCCATGGAAGATCCATCTAATAACCCTCAATCATGTCCACGATCAACATGATCAACATGATCAACAGGATCAACAGGATCAACTGGTTGGTGTTTGGAACATGTTTTTTTCCATATATTGGGAACGTCATAATCCCAACTGACTTTCATATTTTTCAGAGGGGTAGGGCTCAACCACCAACCAGTCAACATTTGGATGGCTATACCATCCAATATGAAAATCTAGGAAATCCATCATCATATCTGGGTGAATTACACGGACCTCACTGGTCACGACCGAAACCTGGAATCATGGGAATTGGATGGAATTGGGTGAGTTTCAGACCCCAAGTATTGCAGTAGAATGGAACAGATAGCATGTTTATGTTTCTATCAACAAAAAAGTGCTATCGTCAAAACATGCACCATGAGCTAAATCATATTGTTGGTGAAATGTATCCCATAACGTCCCTTTTTATATTATATTGTATCCCATCATACATCCCATTATATCCCCAGATTTTGTCATGCAGATACCTTCTGGAAATCAAACGTGGCAATTGAAAGTCCCGTAGCGGGGAAAATCATCTCTAAATGGGCAGTTTTCCGGCCACTCACGGTTGACATCCCCAGTCACTGGCTGCCCGTTTGGATGGTGAAACCGCTATGGTTATCAAATGAACTTGGTGATATCTTCCCCTAACTCACCATTCTTCTTGGTAATTAATTAATCTTTCTGTTCCTATTCCTATACCCATATGCTCCATGTATGGAATATTTACCTACATTTACCCCAAAAATCACCCAAATGTAGGTAAATCTTCCATACATGGATCCTATGGGATCTTTCCATGGCTATGTTAAATAACCAGATGGTAATTATCCACACATCTTTGAAACAAAATCGTCATCTTTAGTTAGCCAATATCATTTTTCCAATTTAGTTATCCCAATTTATCATATTCCCATAGGTTATACATCATATTAAGTTACATAAGTGATTACCCATTATACATGAATATCAAGTTATATTTAACATTTAACCATAATCATTAATACACCATATAACTTGAAAAAACAAAATCCCAATTTAGTTTTCCCAATTTATCATATTCCCATAGGTTTAACATCTTGAATAACATCTTTCAATAGCAAAATCCCCATTTTTCCCAGTTCGATCCCCATCTTCGCCCAGAAAATCTTCGGCACCGGCGAGCCGGACCGCTCCGCACCGTCCGGCTGCGGCTCGGTGACGGCCATCAGCGGCACCGTCGTCACGCAGGCGGCGCAACGCGTTGCCCCGCGGTGGTTGCGGGTGAAACGCACCATGTGGGGCCCCCGTTTAACGGAAAAACCATAGGAAAAACCATTGGAAAATTGGGATTTCATGGGATTTCATGGGATTTATGGTTGATTTATGAGAGCTAAGTTGGTTTCTGATAACTTCAAGAACTTTGGTTTCCGATACCTATAACTATAGACTATAGTATTCATGGGGCTTATAAACCAACAAACATAAATGTGGGGGCCGCACATTGAAGTGATGCAACCTTAACCTGGCTCTGAAGATGAATGATGGTTCAGTGACGGTTTGATGATGGTTTAATGATGGTTTAATGATGGTTTAATGATGTTTAATGATGTTTAATGATGGTTTAATGATGTTTAATGATGGTTTAATGATGGTTTAATGATGGTTCAATGATGTTTAATGATGTTTAATGATGGTTTAATGATGGTTTAATGATGTTTAATGATGTTTAATGATGTTTAATGATGGCTCAATGATGTTTAATGATGGTTTAGTGATGGTTTAATGGTGTTTAATGATGGTTTAATGATGTTTAATGATGTTTTAATGATGCTTAATGATGTTTAATGATGGTTTAATGATGTTTAATGATGGTTTAAGGATGGTTTAATGATGTTTGATGATGTTTAATGATGGTTTAATGATGTCTAATGATGATTTAATGCTGGTTTAATGATGGTTTAATGATTGTTTAATGATGTTTCATGATGATTTAATGATGTTTTAATGATGTTTTGTGATGTTTAATGCTGGTTTAATGATGGTTTAATGATGTTTAATGATGGTTTAAGGATGGTTTAATGATGTTTGATGATGTTTAATGATGGTTTAATGATGTCTAATGATGATTTAATGCTGGTTTAATGATGGTTTAATGATGGTTTAATGATGGTTTAATGATGTTTAATGATGTTTAATGATGTTTAATGATGGTTTAATGATGGTTTAATGATGGTTCAATGATGTTTAATGATGTTTAATGATGGTTTAATGATGGTTTAATGATGTTTAATGATGTTTAATGATGGTTTAATGATGTTTAATGAATGTTTAATGATTGTTTAATGAAGGTTTAATGATGGTTTAATGATGTTTAATGATGTTTAATGATGGTTTAATGATGTTTAATGATGTTTAATGATGGTTTAATGATGTTTAATGATGGTTTAAGGATGGTTTAATGATGGTTTAATGATGGTTTAATGATGTTTAATGATTGTTTAATGATGTTTAATGATGGTTTAATGATTGTTTAAGGATGGTTTAATGATGTTTAATGATGGTTTAATGATGGTTTAAGGATGGTTTAAATGATGTTTAATCATGTTTAATGATGGTTTAATTATGTTTAATCATGGTTTAATGATGGTTTAATGATGGTTTAATGATGTTTAATGATGTTTAATGATGGTTTAATGATGTTTAATTATGGTTTAATGATGGTTTAATGATGGTTCAATGATGTTTAATGATGGTTTTTGGTAGTGGTGACGTCTGGGGGAAAATGATGGTTTTTGGATGGTTTAAGGGGATATCAATGGGGATGGCCGAAAAATCCAGGGGTCTGTTCTGGTGTGTTGAGACTGGTGGTGCTTCTCTCTGCAAGGATAGCATCATGCGAGACCTCTCCCAGATGATGAAAGATTCAGAGGAAGTTTCGACAGCCAGAATCACATGGGGTTGAAATTTACTTGACACCGCTTCTGATTCAGATCGGACGCTCAGAGGGCAGATGATGAGCCCAAGAAAGAAAATGAGGATGAGGGCGGCCCGCCCATTTCTGAAGAGGGATGACCAAATTCATGTGATCGGTCGTTTCTTGAGCCCATGGCAATAGCCCTCCATGCAGAACGGGTCCGGGCGCTGATGGAAAGCTTCCGGATGCCAGCGTGAAAGTCTTGGTCTGCGCAGCCGACGCCAGAAAGCTCCTGCAAAGCAATCCCATTTGGAGGGTATGCCAGACATTCTGCTATATGATGAAGTGGAAAACACAAGTTTGGGAGAGGTCAAGAAAGCTTGGCGGTGCGCTTCAAGCAGTTGATCATCGCTGTGAGGCGAGTGGAATAACACAACCCCAAACACGATGCAGACAAACGTGTTTGTTTAAGAATATTGTTAGTTTCATTGGGTTTTGGAAGTGTTACATCCAATTTAATTTTATTTGAACAGGATTTTGTGTCCAGTCAGGTGGGAATTTCAGAAATGAATGTCCTCGATTTTGTACTGGTGGATGTTGTTTGTAAAACATGGTCTGTGGGTTTCAACTGTTTTTACGACAACACGGTTGATGTTCAACATGTGCTTCACCACTTGGATAAAGACAATTAGTGATACATTGGCTAGATACTGTTTATGGACGAACTCCTGCACCAGTTCGTAGATGACGATGTCTCCCACCACTATCCCAGATTTTTTGGGGGGAGTTCATAGTTTCACTACGACCCATAGTTCCCAGCTGTTTCCAGATGTTCATGGATTTTCTCAATCCACACTAGCTCACGATCAACCATCCCCAATGGAGGCCCGGAAGGCTTGTTTTTTTTGGGGATGGCATTGGGTGAATCCCAGGACCTTTGGGGCCCGTTGATGCCCTTAATTTACTGAAAAGTGTATATGACAAGCGACGTTTTCGCAGTCCATTCAATACAATCGCCAGAATAAGACTCCCATGTGAATTTCTGGTTGGTGGTTTGGAACATGAATTTTGTTTTCCCATGAATTTGGGAATAATCATCCCAACTGACGACTCATATTTTTCAGAGGGGTTGAAACCACCAACCTGATTTTTTTTTAATGTGGTTGGATGAGCTCCAGAGGCATGGTATGCACAGGGGCATACCCGGTGCTAGTGCTATTGAGGTGATGGCTTCGGCCTTCCAGCTACAGTAGTACTTGGGGGTGCGGTTCCACTCGTTTTTCTGGGTTAACCATCTAAGTGGGATATTTAACTATAATTGCGGGGCTTATATCCCAACATATTCCCACTTGCGGGGGTTTTACCACAGTTTTTTTCGGTTATACCCAGTAATAAACCCAACTCCACCCCCAAATAAAGGGAATCATCCAGGAAATTGTCCATGTCCTTTAGGAATTCTCATGAAAAACGCGCGGATTCTTAGTTTAGCCACTTAGATTTGGGTTTGGGATGCCTTCAGTTGAATTGACTATCTATGTGTATCATAGCACAATACTTAAAGATGTAGATAATGGATGATAATGGATTTATTTCTATATATATATATTGAATTATCAAAGATCTCCTCGTTTTCATGGATGTTTTTCCAGAATTTCCACATTCTATCTATTTAAGGATGCCTAGATTCCTATCAATGGCCATTTCAGGCACCGATTGATTGGAGGTACCAATCCCATATATTTTTGGCCTATTTTTTAGACCTATATTAATGGTACGTTTACGTGCCTCCTTCTGTATTGGATCCTGAGTCATTCATTGATTCAGTTGTGATATTGAAGTTATTGAAGTTATAAATCAACTTAGCTATCGAACGGGGGCCTCACATTGTAGATTCCTACAATGTGAGGCCCCCAAGATAGCGTTCAGTTGGTTTATAACTCCAATAACTATGGTTTATGGTACTTGTAACTATAGTTACTGGGGCGAATCTAAACCAACTTATAACTGGGGGGCCCCACATTGTAGTAGATCTGGGATATTTCTGGTCCAGTCCCGAGTCCGAGGCGGCAGTTCTGAAGGCTGCAGGTCCTGTGAGCCTGTCAGGTGGGAAGCTCAGCGCCAAATTCTGCGTGGAACACCAGAGGGAGTTTACCCGGCCTGGTAAACGAATGGAGGTTTAATGGGTTTAATATGGTTTAATATGGTTCAATATGGTTTTTTAGGGATGATAATGGGATAATACTGGGATATTGATGGATATACTCTCTGGAAAACTCACATAGCTATTGAAAATGGCCATAGAAATAGTTGATTTACCTATGAAACATGGTGATTTTCCATAGTTATATTAGTTTACCAGAGTTTCGGAGGTTTTAGCCTCTGATTGATTATTATGGTTACTATGGTTTTAATGATTTTAATGGTTGATTATTACCCATAATTATATTTACCCTCTGGTTTTCAATGGTTAATAATGGTGAATAATCACATTGGTAATATAAGACTATTAGTAATGGTTAATCTAGCTATGGATAATCACCATCTTTGATAGGTAAATCAACGAACTAACTGACCATTTTCAATAGCTATGTAACAAATTACCAGAGGGTAATGAGAATAATGAGAGTTGTTTCCTGCTGGTTTATTGGGATCTTAGTTTCATGGAATCTCAAAGGATTTTCTATGGGATGTTCCAAGAAACGCAGTGGAATAGGATAGTTCTAATGGAAAATGGGATTCTCCATCTTGATGTGCATGCTCATTGGATTTTAAAGCCCACTTGCACAGCCAAGTTTAACTTTCGGAAATGTAACTTGTTTCGTCGTCATTCGGATCATCACCCGGATGATATTTAAGACCTATTTGGAAGATATTTGCTGAAGTACATCGATCGATTTTTCGACGCTGTGAATGGGGAAATTGGATGAAATTGCTAGTGGGGTCGTGCCATACTGTGCGACAAAATCCTGCACAGTTGGCAAATATTGCTACCTTTGAAAACTTGTAAATAATGGGATGAAATGGGATACATTATCTATCAACTGCTGCAGGATTTTGTCCAACATATTTTTGAGACAAACCCTCATGGTGATGTGACAGCCATTGGGATGTGGCTTGTGGCTTTGATCTCACTGGGTATCATCAAACATGGCTGAAAATCCCCGAACTCAATGGAAGTTTTAAAGTGTTACCCTCTGGTAAACTAACATAAGTAACATAATATATGGAAAATCACCATGTTTCATGGGAAAATCCACTATAAATGATCATTTTCAATAGCTATTTTGACATTACCAGAGGGAATGGGAAAATCATTCCATTGCCACGTTTGATGCACGGTGTTGCAGGGGGTAAATGCAAACCGCAGCACCAAAAAAGAGACGAACTTGGGAGCGATGCAGAACAAAAACATGTCAAGGTTGATAATGTTTGATATGAAAAATGGGATCCCCAAATTGATATTGATAATGTTTGATGTTGGACAATGTAGGATTATATTTTTTAATTGAATGTGATCTGTTTGATGATGCTGATCGTCATTGCAGATCGGTTTTGGGCATGGCTGCTGGTTTCCGATCAAACAAATTGTGGTCACCAGTGTTTTTTGGTCGGGAAATATGTGAGATGGGTGCCCAGTTTGCCACTTGGTTGCTGATAATTACTACTTGGTGGCTCATCCCACTTAGTAAGTGGGTTATAACCCCAGTCATAAATGGGATAAGTAGGGTTAATCCAATCAAAAAACTGGTGGTATAAACCATCTTACACAATTGGGGGCCACATTGTAGATATGATACGATTCATGATGGGACTTCAAGAGCTTGCTCCTTAGTACACCGTGAAATCTGATCATGCTTTTGAACAAGGAACCTTCTACAACCCATAGGATCCATGGTGCTGCTATGGTAACATGGATCCCATCAATATACCCCAGTCCTGTTAGCATTAATATACCAGCACCATGGATCCTATGCGCATTTGGTCCTCCTTTTTGGCTGATGTTTCCATTGCGATGGAAAAGACTCTCATGGTTGTTGGTCGTCTCTCTGCGCTTCTTTTTTGTTGTGTTGTTCATATAGTTGTTGCGAATACCCGCTTATTGGTTCATAATTCCTAGGCCTTCATGCCTTTTTCCGGCTGGATTGGAATGGTTCTTTCAATCATTCGTCCAAATGGTAAAGAAACATAATTCAATGGTGAAACATTCATTGAAGTTAATGGGATATCATGATATCATCTTTATGATATATTCATTGGATATCCCCCCATGGAAAATCGTCATGAATCAACATCTTGCCGTGGTGAGGTCTGGTAAAGATTGGTGAGACAGTGTCCTCTGATGCTTGGCGGCTGCGGGCATGGGACGGTGAGTGATACCAGCAGTTTACTTCATGAATCTCAAGAGATTGGGTTCCCACAATTGCATATTTTGGTACTTACATAGGCTATTGGCAACAACCAATTAGAACTGGGAAATGTTTGGATGTATTCGTGGGAAATATTCTTGGGACATGCAACTGTTCTCTGTAAATGATGACCTGAGGCATGTTTGCAAGTTTACGCAGGAGTCAGTGTTGACTAAGAAGCCCTGGATTTTAGGAACGGAAGCAGCGAAAATCGGATGGAGTGAGCCGGCCGAATTTCTGAGAATGAATGTTTCGAGTGGCCACTTGAAATCCGGGAGATTTCTTCACAAATTTCCCCTCTACAGGAGGTCCAAAAAACAAAGACATGTCCATGCTACAATCCCTCAGGCGCAGCTTGGGGAGATATGATGTCGGGTGATGTCGGGTGCACGGCATCAGTTGGGTTGCAAGTCCTAGTCAGCAACCTTCCAGTTATGGTATTAATTTTGTCTGGATAGAAATCACTTCCATATACCAAATGATTTCTGCATATCATCACGGAGCTCTAACTTGCGGATTCGGTAGATGGATGGTATGAGTATCCCAGTTTCTGTGTGGCTGTTTAAAAAGTTGGATTATATAATTGTATTGGTGAGGCGGCCGTACCTCACATACCATTTTTCACATAGACTTGCTGAGTCGGTGATGAATTATTTTCCAAATCTTGGTTAGACGACCTGAAAATGGGAAGTCCGCTGGGATTATGTTTTATGATATTGGCACCTCTTTTGCGCAGATCCAAGACATGAAAAAACAGCCTTCCCCAATCCTTAGCCAAGTTGCTTGGGATAGATTGAGTAGGCGTTATGGTAGATATATCATATATCTATAGTTAGATTTAGACGGGTTTACACAACAAGTAAACCGGGGGTAGCACTGTGTATCCATGTGCGGTCTATCCTATCAGATTGATTTTTTTTGAATCCACTTAGTCTATCAGCAAGCCACCAGGTTTAAAAATTGTTTATACCGAGCATTATCCATTTACATTAAAAAATCTGATAATTATCCATTTACATTAAACATATTAAAAATTTGGATATCCATCATTGTTTATACTGGTGATTGTTTTATACCAATGTTTTTACAAGTGGTTTATCCCATTATATCTCAATCACCAGTTGCTTATCAGCCATTGAAACATTTGAAACCCATCACCAGTTGACCGCCATCTTTGATACTAGTGATATTCCTATGATCTGGTTGTAACATGTTGTAACCCATTTTTCTTCCCTGATTTTTCACACCTAAATCCCCGGTTGACTGACATGTTTCTTGGTGCCACATTGTACCGAGGATGGCTTCGCGCCCCAAGCGGTCTACATCAGCTCATCCGGCACTGTGCAGAGTGTGGAGGAGAGTGCTGCGGAATGCTGCGGAATGGTGCTGCGGATTTGGCGAAAGCAGCACATTGTCTCGTGAATAGTAGATAATAGTAGTAGTTACGAAGGGATCTAACTATATTAACCACTATTAACAACTATTAACAACTATTAACCACTATTGCTAAGGGATCTAAAGGTAACAATAAGCATCACTTTTGTTTGTAGTTGCCACGGAGTATTATAGTTGCTATGCATTATGATAGTGTAGTTTGATAATGGGAATAATAGCAACAATAGCAATAATAGTAACAAGAGTATGATAGTAGTAGTAATAATAGTAGTAATATGAAGCATAGTAATTATTAGGAGTTATTGTAACGATGCGCATCGCTACTACATAGTTGCTATGGAGCATAGTTGGTTGCCATGCGTTAAAAATGTATTTTAATAATGCCAGATAGTGCCCGGCACGCACCGGGGAGGAAGTCACGAAAATAGGAAATTCTTCAATACATCAATGGTCTACAGGAAAGTTTTTGCGATGCAGAAGCAATGCACTGTTCAAGCCGTGAGGTGCATCAACGAATGAGAATGGTGGTTGAGATGGTAATGAAATGAAAGAATCCATGGACAGCTCATTGAATCAGCCAATGAATCAAGGATTCAGCGAATCAGAGGATCAATGAATCAACAAATCAACAACTAGACGACGGATGGCCCGAGAGCGTAGAGGAGCAGAGTCTTCTGTTGTTAGTATGGAGACACTATATTACAAGATAATATATTAAAGATGTATTATAGGCAGACGAGAAGAGTAGTATCAAGACAATATATGACTAGTACAAGACAATAGTTTGCATCGTATTTTTGTAAAGTTGTTCATACACAGAACTTTTTACAGACAGACGCTTTTGCACACAGAGACTTTTACACACAGAGACTTTTACACACAGACGCTTTTACACACAGACGCTTTTACACACAGACACTTTTACACACAGAGACTTTTACACACAAACACTTTTACACACAGACTTTTACACACAGACGCTTTTACACACAGACGCTTTTACACACAGACGCTTTTACACACAGACGCTTTTACACACAGACGCTTTTTACACACAGTCTTTTACACACAGACGCTTTTACACACAGACGCTTTTACACACAGACGCTTTTACACACAGACGCTTTTACACACAGACGCTTTTACACACAAACGCTTTTTACACATAGGTTCTTTTACACACAGACGCTTTTACACACAGACGCTTTTACACACAGACGCTTTTACACACAGACGCTTTTACACACAGACACGTTTACACACAAACGCTTTTACACACAGAAGCTTTTACACACAGAAGCTTTTACACACAGACGCTTTTACACACAGACGCTTTTACACACAGACGCTTTTTACACATAGGCTCTTTTACACACAGACGCTTTTACACACAGACGCTTTTACACACAGAGCCTTTTACACACAGACGCTTTTACACACAGACGCTTTTACACACAGACGCTTTTACACACAGACGCTTTTACACACAGACGCTTTTACACACAGACGCTTTTACACACAGACGCTTTTACACACAGACGCTTTTACACACAGATGCTTTTACACACAGACGCTTTTACACACAGACGCTTTTACACACAGACGCTTTTACACACAGACGCTTTGACACACAGACACTTTACACACAGAGGCTTTTACACACAGACGCTTTTACACACAGACGCTTTTACACACAGACGCTTTTACACACAGACTTTTACACACAAACACTTTTACACACAGACGCTTTTACACACAGACGCTTTTACACACAGACACACAGACGCTTTTACACACAGACGCTTTTGCACACAGTCTTTTACACACAGACGCTTTTACACACAGACGCTTTTACACACAGACGCTTTTACACACAGACGCTTTTTGACGATCGACCTTCATTTCGTGCGAAAGGGTTGCTCCAGGACAAGTAAACTCGCAATTTTTCAGTTTTTGATCGACCCTTGCATTTCGTGCGAAAGGGTTGCTTGCTCCAGGACAAGTAAACTCGCAATTTTTCCTCAGTTTTTGACGATCGACCCTCATTTCGTGCGAAAGGGTTGCTCCAGGACAAGTAAAATCGCAATTTTTCCTCAGTTTTTGACGATCGACCCTCATTTCGTGCGAAAGGGTTGCTCCAGGACAAGTAAACTCGCAATTTTTCCTCAGTTTTTGACGATCGACCCTCATTTCGTGCGAAAGGGTTGCTCCAGGACAAGTAAAATCGCAATTTTACCTCAGTTTTTGACGATCGACCCTCATTTCGTGCGAAAGGGTTGCTCCAGGACAAGTAAATCGCAATTTTACCTCAGTTTTTGCCGATCGACCCTCATTTCGTGCGAAAGGGTTGCTCGGGGACAAGTAAATCGCAATTTTCCTCAGTTTTTGACGATCGACCCTCATTTCGTGCGAAAGGGTTGCTCCAGGACAAGTCAAATCGCAATTTTACCTCAGTTTTTGACGATCGACCCTCATTTCGTGCGAAAGGGTTGACGTTTCGTGACTCACCGCCGGCACCACCCTCGGCCTTAAGAGAGAAAGATAAAAAGAAGGCGTGAGAGAGAAAAAGGAGAGAGAAAGGAGAGAAGATGTGAAGGTGAGAAGATGTGAGAGAAGGTGTGAAGTTGAGCAGATGTGAAGAGGAGCAGATGTGAAGATGAGCAGATGTGAGAGAAGATGTGAAGATGAGCAGATGTGAAGATGAGCAGATGTGAGAGAAGATGTGAGAGAAGATGAGCAGATGAAGATGTGAAGATGAGCAGATGTGAAGATGAGCAGATGTGAGAGAGCAGATGTGAAGATGAGCAGATGTGAAGATGAGCAGATGTGAGAGAAGATGTGAGAGAAGATGTGAAGATGAGCAGATGTGAAGATGAGCAGATGTGAGAGAAGATGTGAGAGAAGATGAAGATGAGCAGATGAGAGAAGATGTGAGAGAAGATGTGAAGATGAGCAGATGTGAAGATGAGCAGATGTGAAGATGAGCAGATGTGAGAGAAGATGTGAAGATGAGCAGATGTGAGAGCGATGTGAGAGAAGATGTGAAGATGAGCAGATGTGAAAATGAGAAGGTGTGAGAGAAGGTGTGAAGATGAGAAGGTGTGAAGATGAGAAGATGAGATACAGACCCCCACTATTGGAAGAACCCTGCGCTCAGACGCTCTCGGGAAAAACCATCAAAACCTTGGTTGGTTGGACAGGTTGGTAATGGTTATTGCTACAAATGAGGGTTTGTCAGAATGTATATACATATTTGCTTATATATTTACATACTATCCAGCTATAAAGAAAATGTGTGTTGCCGGGGTATCTGAGATTGAGCCTTTTTTGTCCCCAGTATCCATCCACTGACACGTCATGTCTAGGACTTTGCTGAAACCGCCCAACAAGCCACTGGGCGATGCAACAGCCGCTGATGGGAGGGTCAGGACTACACATTGATACAAGGTTGGGCCCCCTAGGTAGAAGTTGGCTTATAAACCCCATGAATTATAGATAAATCTACACTAAAACAAGATTAAGCTACTTGTAAACAACTTTAGCTATCTAGGGGACCACAGCTTTTAGTTGTTTGAAGGCTGGCATGGTTCGGAATGGTGGTGAAATATCTTTATCTTTGGTGAGATTGATACCCTGCAACAAGCGATGCAAGCATGTTCGTGGTTTTCAGTCGCAAAAATTCATGGGAAAGGTGACACCGCAGCATTCCATTACTGTCCCCAACTGGGAGTGGAGGATAATCCCAAGGATCCTGACTGGTCAACTCCAAAAATGGCGAGCTGAAATCCGTAGGTCCGGTAATTTTGATCAGCCGAGAGCTCGCTTTTGATGCCCAGTAGGAGTGGTTTGCTGCTTGATGACAATCGATTTGCATCGTATGTGGGACCATTTGATGTTAATTCAATTGTGGAGCTGATGCAAAGCTACCTATCTCAAAATATTTGCCCCTTTGGGCTTCAAACAGAAACCCAAGGAAAATACCAATCATATGGTTGGTGGATACCCCGGATGCTGCTGAAATGGCCAAGCGTTCATAGATTTTTTTGGGGGGTCGAAGCAGAAGTAGCTTGAAGTAGACTCAGTCTGAAACGTTTTTGTTTCTCCTATGATAACGCCGAAACCATGGGTTTTCCTATTGGAAACGATGCTAATTCTGCATGTTTTGGTGGTCACCCAGTTTTAATAAACTACTCATTCCCGGAGTTCCCTTGGTTTATATTCATAGTATTCATGGACCATTATCAATGGGCTTTATAAATCAACAAAAATAACTAGGGGCCCTACAATATGTGGGGACTTGTAGGGGACTTGTAAAAAACCAGCAGCGTCTAGGTGGGATGAACAGTTACTACTTGACGACCAGTTGCATCCATTTAGACTGGTTGGTGGGTTGGAACATGTTTTATTTTCCATAATATGTTGGTACCCCAATCATGAGATAGTTAATAGAGGTTAATAATAATACAAAACTGGTTGGTGGTTTCAAACCTGAATTTTCTTTTCCATTTCATATATGGGATAATCCTTCCCATTGACGAACTCCATCATTTTTCAAGATGGTTATTGCACCACCAACCAGTAGAATGAATCTCCACCATCCCTGGTTGGTTGGTGGTGACTGGAACCATGGTTTATTTTAATGACTTTCCAGAAACAGTTGGGATGAATGGATTATAGTGGCTTAATAGATTTTAATGATTTTTTCGATTCAGTCGGGATCCCAACTGACTTTATCTCCATCATTTTTCAGAGGGATAGGTGGAAACCACCAACCAGCAGTCATACTGTTGTGAAATACACACCAGTCGTGAAAATTGTGGTGAACTCAGACACTGACCTCCAATGGATAGATCACCCATTCTTAAGGTTGGATGGTTTATCGTGCTGGCTTTGCCACAGTTGACGTGGCGCCATCCAACTGACACACGAGGGGACTTGAACGAAAGTCGGGGGCCAATTCACTGTGTGTCGGGGGCCTGCTTTCGTAATGCCGAGATTCTGTAACAATGCTGAGATCACTGTTGGCAAATCAACGAAAATGCGAAAATGCGTGGCCGATTCAAACCTGGTCGGCCATCACGCCGACCCATGGTCGGGATCATTGGTCTGCCGGACATCTGTCAGGGCCCACGGCAAAGTGACGTGCCATTGATTGTCCAATGTAGCATTTGGCGGAGCATGTGGAAAAAAAAGTCACGGTTTTCCCTCAAGTGTGCAGGTTCATGAAGGCTCCAAGGGGTCAATTTTTGCACTGATCGTCTCCTTTATACGTGTGTTGGTATAAACCCATCGAAGTAGTTCGATATATTTTCCATAAACCTTGTCAACCCACTTTGAAACTAACTTAGCAAACTATGGGGCACCAGCTTGTAGATTCCCAACATGATGACGTTTGCCAATTTCTGTGTTCAGTCAGATTCCCTATAACTACTAGGTTGGCAGTTTAAAGTGTACCCCAAATATCCCAATGTTTATCATCAGTCTCCCTATTTAGCTTGGTATCTTGGGCTATACCTTAATCACCGTTTTATATAGATGATGTACATCATTAAAAAACAAAAAATACTGGGTAAATGATAACGACCTCACTGTTCTCCCGAACCCTGGAATCATGGTTAATAAGGGAAATCATCCCCAAATGGCCCAAGAATTCAGGTTCGTGAAATATTATTTCATTTACCCAGATATATCCCCATCAAATCAATGTGAATTTCAGGATCCTAAAATGGAGGTACTGTACCATATGTTTGGCCATATTTTGGGGGGATATTCCCTGAAATTTAGGTCTTACATATGCCTTATATATGGTAGGTACCTCCAATTTAGGTTGCCCATCCGAAAATAACCACAAGCTTTTCGCTCCGAGATCACTGGAACCAATGCGGGCGGCGCCAGCACGACAGTGGCCACCACGACAGTGGCCACCACCGCTGGCAGCAGCACCACGGACGAGAGCGCTGAAACCACGGAAGGCGAAGGCTGGGATGGATCATAATATTAGATATCCATCAGTAATCCATTAGTAAATGGTTGATGATGATGATGATGATATAATATATAATAATATATATATATTAAACATATTATGTGTGTGTGTATGTTTGATCGTGTTTGTGCATGATAAATTATGAATGTGGTATAACTGGTACCCATGTTGATTCTGTGGCGTCTGAAACTATGCACCCCCCATTGCCTTTTTCGGGTAGCCATGTAGAAAACACCCAGGACTTCCATATGGTTTTTATTTTATGTTTGGAGAGTCCTGCCTTTTGTTATGGAGCAGTGTTTTATAGTGTTTTATAGTGTTTTATAGTGTTTTATAGTGTTATGGAGCAGTGTTCAAATCCTCCTGTTTGAAAGTTGAACAGATTTTCAGAGTCGGAGGTTATACTCAGCTCATTTCTGTGAACAAAACAAATCGTAACATCATCCCAGTGGCTCAGTCGGCAGGAACCACGAGTCTGGACGGTGACGCGGCGGCGAACATGGAGATCAGCTATGGAAATGTCGAATCAAATGGTGGAGATCGGCGGAGATAGTGTTTATGATGTCCAACTGGAGATCTGGAAACTATCAAATCAAGAATGGGAGAATAAGAGGCCCTACTTGGGCCAGTTCACAAGCCGTTGAAAAGGCACCTAACCCTACCTGACCAAAATCTGATATAGTTAACACATAGATTTCAGCTCCATGTGCAGCTTTCAAAAAAGGAAATAACTCCCCAAGATCCTGCCCTCAGTACCTTCATGTAAGGTAGCTGAATTGGACATGACGGCTGCACGTTAATGTGATGGGTTTTCAGCAAATTGACCTCTGGAAGCCGGAGATTCCTCAGGAATATCCGCGAGAAAGGCACAACATTTAGCCGAATCACAACATGTGTGCGTACAAATATTTATTTATGCATACACATCCTGTCTATATGTAATACAATATCTATATATATATATACATACATGTATATAAATATATGTATACATATGTATATATATATACATATACATATATATATGTACAGATACATATCTAGGTCTAATGAGTTGGAATGTAACGTAAAGTAGTGTCCAGTGAAGAGTGGGTGAATGGATTTCACGGACGCATAGCAACCCCCCAAATAGATTGAAAAGTTGGCAACCTGAAAATTAGATTAGTGAAACATCGTAGGTTTCACCCCCTGGAAGCACGTCTATCTTTTTTTTCCCCACCTGCCAGGTGAGGGTCTCTAGATTTTAACAGAGGTACTACCCTCTAGTAAACTAACATAGCTATGGAAAATCACTGTTTCTAATGGGTAGATCCACCATAAATGGCCATTTTCAATGGCTATGTTAGTTTACCAGAACTCCTTCTTCCTCTCCTCCTCCGCCTCGTTCTCCTTCGTCTTCGTCCACCTTCTCCGCCTCTTGCGCCAGCTCGTCGGGACTGGCATTTTCTCGGATCCGAGCCATACGGCGAGCTCCTGGACCCGAACACATGTCAGAATATATGTCGGATAGAATGCCAGATAGAAGGTCAGAAGAATATATAAGGGTGGGGATCACTCAAAGTAAAGTAATTTGTGGTGCTATGTTCAGAACTTACCATTTGAAGTGCGTTGTCGGCTCTCCGTGTGTTAGTATCACATATCCCGTCATGGGTTTGCATCATCAGAGTTTAGCCACCACGTTTTGAAAAACTAACGATTGTAAAAAAATATCAACTGGAAATCTACTGCAGTAAAATACCTGAAGATCAGTTCTAATATATGAGTGTATTTGGCGGTACTTATAGGGGAGTCTGAAGGGGGTAAAGCCCAACTTATGAGGATATAACTTAGACCCATTGATTACCCTAGCTGGACCCCATCTTCTGCGTACTATTGGCAAAAATCCTGTATCTGTGGCTGGTTTCCATTCCCACTGGTTTCCATCCCCATTATTGATTGGTTAAATCACTTAAATCCATTCTTTCTTCAAGCATATTCAATTCCCATATTTAGATATCTTTAGCTGGTGAATTCACCATATCTAGCGGGTGAAAGCTCGATGAATACACAGATCTAGCAGGTTAAATGCAAGTTTTTAGCTGGTTATAGCCGGTTTAAATCCCCATAAAGGTGCTTAAATCCTCATTTTCCATCAGCTATTCCAATATATTTGGTGGCAAATATAGGCAAACATCCTACCTCTATGGTTTGAATCCAAATAATTACTATTTCTTACAAATACCATATGTCCCCATATTTATGCGGTCAATTTCATCGGAATAGATGGTTTACCGTTCTTAATAGCATGGGTGGATCTTTCCAGTTCGCGAACTGTCTCCAGATGGTAATTTAACCAATCCCTAGCCGCAGGTTTTCAAATTACACCATATTCAGATGGTAAGGGATCGTGGTTGTGGGTTATAACTCCAGTTATAAATGGGATAAGTAGCGTTAATCCACTTATAACTGGGGTTATAACCCACTTACTAAGTGGGATGAGCCACCAAGTAAGGATGGTTTGCGTTTTTACTTTACCAAGTTGTTTTTGTTGCTTCCGAGGTCGGGAGTCTTCGAGCACCATCAAGTTGTCCTCGAACTCCTGTGACTTGGGATATAAATTGGTAACTGGCGAGGATGGGGATCTATCGGGGTATATGGTGGTAAGTGAACATAATATCCTTATGGGATATATTGGTTATATGGGGATCTATTGGGATCTATTGGGATATATGCTGGGATCTATTGATTTCCAAAATTTAAGATGGTTTTGGTGAACATTCCACTGGGGCATCTCTCAGATGAGCTCGTTTGTCAGGAAGGCTCAGATCCCCCATAAACCGCACAACAATTTTGCCCAACATAAGTTAATACTTACCTATGGAAATATCATGGAATATATTGACATGCACAAGCTGTTTCTGGGTTTTGCTGGTTTGTTGGCCTGTTGGTTACCCTCCAGTAATCAAGCACGGCAATGGAACATCTCCATGGACGGTTTTCCCATGAAAACCTCCGTTTACAAAGGATTTCCCCTTGCCACAATTGATCACCGGAGGATATCCCCATGTCACTATCCATATATCCCCATTTCATGGTTGGTCGAATGCCATCAAATCAAGTTGTGCCTTTTTTGCTTGCTATCTTTGTTATATCTGCGCCTAAATCCAGACAGGGTACCTATCTCTACCTATCTCTTTGGAATCCCAGGGCTTCCGCAAATCAGGCCTTCCTGCGTCAATGGCAGTTGCAGCTGCATTGCTGCAACTGGTCATGTGAGGCCAGCCGGCGCAGCACAGGGAAGAACTTATATATATACATGGTATGTGCATACATTGTATAACGTTGTATATCAGTTATTCTATTTGCTATATTGTAAGTTATACATATTAACCTTGTATGTAAATTATATTGACACATTCTACATATATGTAATTATGTTGACATTGAATATCAGTTGTATAAAGTCACATTTAACATATATTTATATATGCATATGTGTGTGTTGTTTATTCAAAAAACACATATGTAATGTATAGATATATGGTAATTTATTTACAACGTGTGAATTTATTGTCTATGTATATATATATACATATTATCTATTTATTGAACGTATATTCCTTTCTTGTGTACACACGTGTATGTGTGCATTCATAAATTATAATGTGTCGACTTAATGCAAAAATGTGTAAATGTCTTACTTACATTAATATTTACAATTACAATGTATTTATATAGTATATATATACAGTATATATATACATTGACATTGTATCTACATGAATTAAATTGTAAACATATAGGTTGTTATGTATATATATATATATGTACGGTATGTTTTATTGTGCACAGGCATATGTATTACACATTGTATCTCTCCATATATAGATAGATTGTTTAATCATTTAGTTTATATTGCTTCTATTGTATATGCATTATATTGTATGCATTGTATTTTGTATTGCATACATATATGTATAATATTTTGTTTTTGTTGGATATTGGCATACATTCATATTTGCTTATCCTATGTGTACTTGTTTATATGCATATCCATAGCTGCCATAGCTCACATATTTATGTATATACACATATATATGACATGATCGATGGGCATTTCTGGTTGATGATGTTGATTGGACCTCCATTTTTGTTTATTAAAAACAATTGTTTGGTGAATATATGTGAATATTGGTTTCATTCACCAGAGGTGTGATCGGCAAGCAGGGCTAAGGCTAAATTGAGAGGATCTCACAGGTGAATGGGGACGTTTTTTTTCACACATGAGTCAGTATGGCTACAAAGTGGGCCCCTGAGATAGGGTCCAGTTGTGTATCATTGATATTTGGATGGGAAAAAATGGTGAAAATCTCCGCAATTGGATGGCTAGCTTTCTAGAGCAATAGGTGCATCACTAGCTGAGGTGTTCTTTCTAGGGGGATGGTGAACGCTTGATTTTATGGTAGAAGTATCCATAGATGGGTGCAACTAAACCAACAAACATCAATGCTGGGGTTTTCCCACCTTGCACCTTTGTCAGTTGGGGTGGTGCTTGGTTATTCATTGTTGCCTGGTAAATCCATCGTTGCATAGATGGTTTGGTGTTGTTTTTCTGTTGTCAGATTCCTTGTTAAATTTAGAGGCTGTAAGGGAACATCTGCAGGAAAAAAAGGTGTTTGCCTGGTAAGTCCTTTGTGTTCTGCGTTTTTTTTCCCTTGAAGTTACCCTATGGTTCTCTAACGTAGCTATTGAAAATTGCCCATTTATAGTTGATTTACCTATTAAAGATGGTGATGTTCCATAGTTTTTTGTATGTTTACCAGGCAGGGTAATCTTGTGATTGAACCCACCAAGGGTCGAGTCTGTCACACGAGCGGCGCCGACAGGGGAGATGTTGAACTTGAACATGCACAGCAGTTCCTTGCTGGGAGGGGGGTCATAGTTGTTGGAATCCGGGACTCGAACATGTTGAACATGACTGGTTGGTGGTGACTGGAACCATGGAATTTTGAATCACTTTCCAGAAACAGTTGGGATTAATGGATTATAGTGGTTGTTCATAGATTTTCATGGATTTTTCATGGATTTTTCCAGAAACAGTTGGGAATGTCATCATCCCAGTCCTGACGAACTCACTCCATGATTTTTCAGGAGGGTAGGTGGCTCAACCACCCACCAGATGAATCCTACAGTTTTTCCATTCAAACCTGAAAAATGTTGGATGTGAATTTCTCAGCCATGTTTTATAACAAAAGAGGCTATTAGCACACTCCACTTCCCCGTAATCAAAAAAAACATCTGGTGATTTAACATTCACAGTTCGTGAACTGGAAAGATCCACCCATGCTATTATATAGTAGGTAAAGCATCTATTTCGATTAGGGCCATCTATACCATGGCGAACTGTGAATGTCACAACCAGGTTTTGTAAGTCCAGGACGAGTCCTAGGTGTCGTTTGGGGATGTCATATTGGCACGTTTGGGGAGCTATTCGTTTGAGACCGAAGCCAAGAACCCGTTTGGGACCCGTTTGGGCTGGAAAAAGGCGATTCTCATTCTATCAGGGGAAGGTCAATGTCTGAGTGTTGAGGATTTGATGACATGTGGGGATGGATCAAAAAGTTATACCACAAGATTGGGGGCTATTTTATCATCCAGCTATACCAGCTATGACTTGGGGTACAAAATGAATCCCCAAAGGGGCTCATAGCCACTACATGCCACACATTTTTTGCATGCTGCTTGGTGGTGACTGGAACCATGGAATTTTGAATCACTTTCCAGAAACAGTTGGGAATGTCATCATCCCAACTGATTTCATATTTTTCAGGAGGGTTGAAACCACCAATCAGCATCTGATTTTACTTCATCACCCCCGACAATGTTTCCACTGACCAGATGAGCATGAGATAGATTGTTGCTATCATAACGACGACACGACCACATGTGAGCAGTGGCTGCTAGACCCGGGTTGATTGATGATTAGTTGGGGATTATACTCTGAAACCAATATATTGGGTATGTCCACGATCCATTAAGGGAGTCACTCTCAATCAACCAGTATATAGGGACGGCAAAATATGGCAAAGGGTTTGAACACTGCTCGTGTGAGGACAACCATAAATACTGATATTCTAGAAAGAATAGTTGGCAGGAAACAAGACATACCAGATATGAATCCTGATACTCCTATTCAACATCATTCAATCAGAATTCTGGGCGTTAGAACTTGTGTAGATTGCATTGGTTCCTACCACCCAAGTCAAATATATTCTGAGGTGGCACGTCGCAGGCTTTTGCAGCATGATTGATTGAGGTTTGAAGCGGTGCCAGTTTAAATTGGTACCTGCAGCAGGGGTCTAATTGTTGATATATATATATATATCCACCGTAGATCCGTTTGAGCCTGGCTTTAAAGTCAGCATATAGATTGTTTCGGGGCCCTTTGCAATCCATTTGTTTCCCTGCTGCCGTGGCAGAGTGTGTTTTCCGCACAAGGATGGTATCCGGAGGAAAGACGTAGACGTAGAAAGCATGGTTTGATACACTTGTTTGATACACTTGGGGGTGCAGTTCCAGTTAAAAGTTGTTATGTAGCCATAAAAAAAGGGGTCGAAGCGCATCAAAATCACCCCAACTCCACCCAAAAGGATGTAGTTTCCCTATAAGGTCTACAGATTTTCAGAAAATGGATCGCTGGATTGATGGAAAAAAATCGATCGTAAATAGTTTCTCTTTGGTTTCCCATATTTTCCCATGAACCAATCCGTTGACTGATAAAGTAGCTGATTGTTGGCACAATGATCTTCACCTGTCCGCTTACATTTGGCTATCGCAGATAGAACAAATGCTTAAAAGTGCGCAAAATGCAAATATGCCTGTCTGGAAACAAGGCAGTATGGCCAGTTGATATATCATTGAATGGGGAATATGATTACTAATTCGTGGATTTGAATGGTTTGGATGGATTTAAACCATTTTAATCCCTGGGCTGTTCAATTGGGAGGGACCATCGATTCGTAGCAAATGAAATCACTTCTTTGGGGGCCGCGGTGCCTGTATTTTTCATCAACCTGGACTTATTTTCATCTGGGATTCACAATAGATTTGGAATCTGGCAGCTGTGTTTCAGCAATAGATGTCGGTCATTCTCGATACCCTCTGGTAAACTAACATAGCTATTGAAAATGGCCCTTTATAGTGGATTTACCCATTAAAAATGGTGATTTTCCATAGTTACGTTAGTTTACCAGAGGGTAGTGAACCATCCCATGTTTTTTCGATACCCAGGACATCCCACGACAAACTTTACGATACTTCCCGCCGTAGTCACCTTAGGAAATGTAAGAACTCCATCATAGCGTTGCTGGGGAATACCCCCCGAATGGCCACTTTTTTGGGGAACATGATATGATGATAAATAACGATATGTTTTTGGGTACATGATTTCTGGACAAAGCCATAATGATCCAATAATCTAAAATGTAATTTATATAAATCTATACAATACATATATATATATATACATAATTTTAATATACATACTGCACATAGATTTCCCAAGTAAAAATATGCTTTTGTCAGGAATGCCAGATTTCAACCCTGATTTCATCTCCGGATTCTCAGCCAATCGCTTGGCGGCCCTCGGACAGTGTTTTTTCTCGGGTGCGGTATGGTTTGCTCGGACGGCTGGAAGGGTACACACGCGAACGGCGAACGGAAGCTCACTTTGCCCAGTGCACAGGTGTTTCCTCACTCGATCCATGTCAAAGCTAGATGATGGTTTATGATGGTTTGTGATGGTTAATGATCGTTTATGATGGCTTATGAGGGTTTATGATGGTTTATGAATATAAGTCATAATTACCTATCATAAATCATAACTATATGTGTCTAATATATACGTGTATGTATATATATATAGCATGTGATTATGTCTATATGATGTTGTCATATCTTATCATTGCTGGAAAATATCATCTGGAAATATCTCCCATCTATGGTGGCTTTCCTCTCAAAAATACGCCTAAGTTTCATGATTCGCCTCAGTCTCGCCGCGCCGGTGATGGAACAGGTTGGCAACCAGTTGGAACGGTGAATTATAACCACCTGAAAAAAGTTGGTAAATGGATGATTTTACCAGACTTTACCATGTGGTATTTTTTCTGAGTTTGCTGTCCAAAAATCACCATGTGAGTCTGTAAATCATCCCAGTTTTGCGAGATCTGTTGCAGGCATGGTTGCAGGCATGGTTGTTTCCCTGAAGATTACCTGAAAATGCTGACGTTTCCTATGTTCACTTATTGCTGGTTGGTGGTTTCAGACATTTTTTATTTTCCATAATATGTGGGATAATCCTTCCCATTGACTTTCATATTTTTCAGGGGGGTTGAAACCACCAACCAGATTGGAAGGTATCATCAGTGGGTTACACCCAACGTCTTTGGAAGAGCCCACATATTACCCGACCTGGTAAACGTTTACGTAACGAACTGGAAAGATCCACCATGCTATTAATGGGTAAATCACCATTTTTTTATGGGAAAACCATGGGAAAATCATGGGAAAATGGTGATTTATATGGAAAGATTCAGATCCACCATTTTTAATGGGTAAATCCACTATTTCGACTGGGCCATGGCTTCAAGTTCGCAAACTGTAAACGTTTTACCAGGCTGGGTAGCGGTGATACATCCCAAAAAATATCACGATTTACATCATGAAACGCTTGGTTTGGAATTCCTGGATGTTTTTTCGTTTTGGTGAATTGCCGGTTTCACAAAGAAAAAATACCATGAAGATCATGGACATTTTTTGCGCCAATTTCGAAGGATGGGCCAATTTCATGTTGCGGGAAAATCGGAAAATCCTCATCTCTGGGCAAAGCCATCTGGAAATTTTGGGAAATAAATCGGATTTTCTGGGCACTTGAACTGGATCGAATTGGACTGGAGCAACTTTTCTTGAAGAATTTTGAACTGCAGGAACGAAGCGTGAAATGTCACTGAGAAGATTTGATCCATGAACAGAAGACCAAATGTTGATGGATTGATAAAAGGGGCCGTGTGAACTGTTTTATCCGGAATTATTAGCTGGATATACTGGGATATTAATGAAACATTAACGGGAATATTTCATGGGGTAGTAACCATGTTGCTGAAGTAGAACGATGTCACAAAAAAAAACGATGTTTTTCTATAGAAAACAAGGCATGAATTGGGGAAATCACCCCAAATAGAATTTGTTTATCGTTGAGGTACCCTCTGGTAAACCAACATAGCTATGGAAAATCACCATTTTCAATGGGAAAATCCACTATTTCTATGGCCATTTTCAATAGCTATGTTAAATTACCAGAGGGTAGGTGAATGATTCATTCATTCGCTAAATGACCTCAGGGGATTTCTCCAGATGACCAGAATCAGAAGTGAGTTGAGCCAATGGACTTCGAGCCATGAAACTATTGAAATAAGGCTTACCCGACCTGGTAAACATACAAAAAGCTATTGAAAATGGCCATAGAAATAGTGGATTTACCCATGGAAAATTGTGATTTCCCATAGTTTTTTGTATGTTTACCAGAGGGTACCCTCTGGTAAAATGGTTTCAATGGCTTACCTCTACTATAACCCCAGTTTTTTCAGTGGATTAACTCTACAAAAATCCCATGTAAATCACTGGGGTGAACTAACCCACTTACTAAGTGGGATGAGCCACCAAGTATAAATTAGATGGTTTACCTGTTAATGTCAACCCTGGATTAATAAACCCCGTTTACGGCTGTTTAATTGGGAGGGTACCATTTAAGTATCAGATTATGACTATTGGAGGAGTCCCCCCTAATTAATAAACCAGAGGGTTTATTAATCCGGGGTTGACATTATTCAAAATGGTGATTTTCCAAAAACACTTCGCAAGAAGTTTTTCATTTCCCGAGGGTACCCTCCGTCATCAAACATCTGCTGGAGAATCCACGACGAGTTCCTGGAGGGGATCTGTTCAGCACCGGTTGGTGAAGATTTTCTTCCGCCGGTTGATGAGTTAAGACAGGTGATCATACTTGTTTATCAGGGATTAATACCTGGATATAGAGTATTAACCCATATTTTTATTTTCGATTGTCATCAATTCATTTTCATACGGATATATATATATATGGGTAAATTATAACGACCTCACTGTTCTCCCTCACTGGAATCATGGTTAATAAGAGAAATCATCCCCTTTAATGGCCTTATTTCAGGTTAGTGAATTATTGTGATTTACCCAGATATATATATATATATATATACATTATCAATTCTGTTTGGATTCCCATCACGGGATGGATGACCATAAAACCACAAAAACCATGTGCTGACCATGGCACAGAAAAAGTGGTGGTTTCAAACATGTTCATTTTGAACTCGCAGTCAAGCAGATGATCACAATTAAGTCATAATTTGTCTAAGGGGTTGGAACCACGAACCAGTATATTATAGTATATATGAAATATCTCCAGATAGAAATGGGTTATATACAGGTTGCAGACCCTTTCGATCGCTGGGGCCCGCAAAATTTCAGTCGCAGTATATCTTCGAAGGTCTTCCAGTGCACATCATTCACGAGGCTGTGCCGTGTTCCTTGTGGGCAAATGCTGGAACTGTGGACTGGACATCATGAACTTGTTGATTTGGTTATATCACATTTCTATGGTGTTATATGACTGGACATGAGTCATTGTGGACTGGATATATGATTAACAATTATCATTGGATATAACCAATCAGAAATATGTATCTGTTATATCACAGTTCTATGTACAGATGCATATTTAACCGCCGAAGACGGCGTGTTCCACCGGCCACCATGGAAAGAGCTATCCTGTAAGCTGCAAACAGCCCCCCCACAGGCCCAGCAAGAACATGGTTTTTGTGTAAAGCATTGTGTTTGTGGATAACACAGTTTTTGTGTAAAACAGCTCTTTGTGCAAAAGATGGTTGGACGCAAAAACATTGGTTTTGCTCAAGCCACGGTTTAAGTTTAAACGAAAGCATGTGTGTAAACCAGGGTTTTGGAAAATGCCATAATGAGAACGGCTTTGGATAAGGCCATACTTAGAAAGGTTATGCGTGTAAAAGGTGTTCGGCGCAAAAGCCAGTGGATCAAGTATTGGATATAAGAAGCGACGGAGCAAATCGATGGCAAACACAACAAAAAATCGGAAACAACCATCGAAATGACAGCAAGATGTGCAAAACCAAGCCGGTGTTGAGCGAGGCGTGGGCAGAGTTGAGCCCACCACAACGTAAGGAAAGATCAAGACGAAACAAAGAAAAGCTAGGTGGCGGGGGGAGGGGGGGTTCAAGTTAGACGAGGCAAAAATCCGCGCCAACGGGAAAGTCTAGACAGGACAAAGACAAAACAGACAGCACAACTACGAACAAGCAAGATCCACAAGACACGCCGGCAGGCCGGCGGATTTATAAATGTATCCTATATCATATTTGCCATGGTCAAAATTTGAGTAGCCTCAAGGCTCAAGCTGCCACGTAGCGAGGTAGGAGGGTGGTGCCCTACCGATTGAGCCATGGAGTTCTCACATGGACCTTTGACCCAGGTCGTGAAGTACATCTGTCCATCTCCGACGGTGTGCCCTTGCCACCACCGGGTTACTTGTATCTTAACGGATTTGACTGTGGTCTCGATGAGTGTCTTACTTGTTGTCTTGGCTTGCCACGTTGACTCTTGCCATTCCCTTCTGAGAGATGGAGTTCGGTCGCTTAGCTTGACACATGGACGTTGCTCACATGATATCGTCGATAGATACTTGTTGGAGATCTCCTTTGATCAGTGGACTCGTGCAGTTGATTTGACTGGCCTTCAGGTGGCTGCTTTGGGATCTTCAGAGGTTCTGTTGTCTGACCCTGTGGATGCTTCTCACCTCTTGGTGAAATCTCAGTTCCGTAGCTTGGGACTGACGTGAGGTCGCTGTCCACATGACATCGCAGATAGTTCCCTCTTGAAGATGACACCCGAACTATGGAGTGGATTGTCAATCCGTTGTTTGCTGGCAGACATTTGTCCTTGCCAAGTGTTTTCATGTTTTGACAGATGGTGGAAGTGTTTTACCAACACCTGAATGCTGGAACAAGACCCCGATGGCATGGTGTATGTTGTTGAACTGCTTTGCGGCGGATGCTCTGGATGGGCTCATGTCTTTCTGCAATGCCCGTGCCAGTGACTTCAGCTTATGCCTTGGACTTGAGTCATGAGTGTGTTCTTGCCTACCAGCCCGCCTAGTGCATCACTTGTAGGTTCTGGCTTGTCAGTTTGACTTGCATGATGATGATTGCTTGTCACCCGAGCCTGTCATTCAGTCAGAGGTCGTGATCGCACTGTGCATAAGTTTGCCAGAGAATGGAACGCCCTCAGTCGTACCAACAGTTAGGTGCCTGCGCTTTGTGCTGGTTTTTCCTTGTCTTGATTTGCTTGCAGGTGCTGCTTGCTTGATATTAGTTATCCCGTTGACAGTGGTTCTCAATATACAGTCTTGCAAGGTATTTAATTTTCGAAGCGGCTCTGACGACATGGCTGTTTCTGTATGCCATTGTCTTTTCACTCGGCAAGGGGCAACCGCACGATGTGGTTTGTCAACTGCTATCCTTCGTGTGACATTTCCCTGGCATACAGCCAGTACATTGTGGTTAGCTGAGTGCTTGCCATTTTGGGTTCACCCCCATCCTTGCATCTCGTACCCCCCTTAACTGGGAACAGCGTTGGTGCTGCGACTTCGCTCGCGCAGGATTCCGTCAAAAGTTGGGTTGTTTTCCCACCTTGGGGGCTTGTCATCAATCCATTCACACGGAGTTTTCTAGTCCACATATACCCATACCCATGATGTTTAAGGATTCCCCTGGCATCAGATGGATTACCATAAACATCCATCAACCTTCATGTAACTTGACCATGGCTCATCTGTGCAATTCATAATCCATATGAATATGGTATTATTACTGTTCCTTTATAGACATATTAATATGGGAATATTTGACCTGTATACCCAGCAAAATAGATGAATGAAATTCTGAGTCAATGGCAGATTTATCTCAGGAATATGCGCAAGACATCGCAAGACTTTGACGTTGTTTTCGTCAAGAAATTTACCAGATGTCAAGGTAAACTAACTGGATGGATGTTCTGTATTTGAGTCCTTTGCTATGATGTTATGTGCTACGGATCTAAAAACATTGCAAACTATCCAAGATTGGCAAATCGGTTTACTTCTACTAGAATTACTAGTTGGCGTTTGTGCAATTAACATCCAATGCAAATAGTTTACTGACACTTGCATATCGCTTGGTTACAAATCTCTCTCCAGAAATTCCAAGTTTTCGAGTGGGATATCTGATCGCACACGAGCCTGGAAAAACCACCAGTGAACCTTTGACTTGGTCAAACTGGTGGTTTCTTACGTGAAATTGGGGATTGTTTATGGTCTTGGACCCTTCATTTTGGGGTGTCACCTTGATGTTCACAGTCGCAACTACAGAACCACTTCTTGAAACCATAACTTCTCTGGGTACTGTAAACCTTGCTTGAGTAGTTTGATAGTGTATGTTTTTGCCAGAATAGTGATGTAGTTCTTCCATGTTCCTCTACCTACCCAGCTAAAATTCATGAGAATGTGACGCATATTCACCATGTTTGTTGCCAGCTTTGGGTTTGCTATGTCCGCTATGTTTTTTTTTCGGATCTGCAATCTCAGTTGGTACCTGGTCCTGCTCCATGGCATGAATTCATCACTCGTCGTCGATGTTGAAACATGTGACGAGAGTGTCGCACCACGTACAGATCCTAAAATGACGCCACCGGGGGAGAAGATCCTGCAGATTTCTACATGTTTTTCATGATCTTGGGGTAAATGTATCCATACTTAGGATCTTTCATGGTCACAATGTCACAGGTCGCCCTAAAAAAATACGGTGATTTCACCGGGGATTTTTTTGGGATATACCTGGATATGTTATGAGATATTGATGGAATATTCTCCCAGCAAAAATTTCACCAGAGTCACCATGGTTTGGCAGTGGATCTCAACATACTTTGTGACATTTTGAATGACACCACCACGTTACCACGGTCGATGTTGTAAACCATGCAGCGGGTGACCCGATTTATCTGCCACGTATGGAGGTTTCTAGTGGGGAGTACCCCAATAGCTCGATGGTTTTTTTGGGTGGAAAATCCTATCAAAATAGATGATTTGGGGGTAGCCCCATTTATGGAAAGCCTCATATGAATACATTTGTGCGTTACTCGTTCGCTATTTCCCTGATAATCCCAACTGTTAATCAGGTTACAGACCAACTTAGCTATCGTTTGGGGGCCTCACTTTGTACTGTATCAACAACTTACTTTCAAACTGGTTTTATTCTGGTATTCTGCACTCGGATTTGGTGATAGTTTTAAGGGGGTCATATTTGTTTACCATATCTCTAAGACTATTTCGGTTGAACTTGTGGCGGGTTGCCGAGCCTGGGCCACCTGGGAGCAAAGCCAGCAAGATCACCAAGTCACAGCTGGGAACCTATGGCAGCTATCCATGAGATAATGAGTCAGAAGTTGTACCCCATCTAGCTATAAATAGAGGCTGGTTGGTGCTTTGGAACATGAATTTTATTTCCCATTTCATATATGGGATGTCATCCTTCCCATTGACGAACTCCATCATTTTTCAAGATGGTGTTTTAAGCACCAACCAGGTGTTTTTAATGGAAAATCATCTATAAATATGGGGTTGTCCACGGCCACGTTTACCGGAGGCTAAGGTCCAATAGGTCCAATGGTTTTTTCAGGTCTGCTATAACAAAACAGACCTCACCTATCTACTGATCGGGGGGCACTTGCAGTTGGACAGTTGAAAATATTCCAATTGTTTGCCATAGCTGACGATATATATATATATATATATATTCATATAATTGTATATACACATATCTACTACACATTTACGTATGCACATATCTATGTACAAATATATATATATATATACGTATATATGTACACTATATACACCGATCTTTTGTTTGTTTGAAGGGCATCTAAGATTGGCCATGTCTATTAGATTTGTCTTATAGAATTATTTAGAATTAGGGATCCTCCCGATGCGTCCGTCCTGCCAAGTTTTAATTTGAGTCCTGAAATCTGGGCGTGACGAGTTTTGAAAAAACCTCAGCTCAGGCATCACGATTTGATATGAGCAAAGTGGGAGATTCAGCAGTTGATTTGTTTTTGAAATTCAGTAAATTCACCAGACAAATTTGACCAACACCTTCAAAATTTGGGGATCCCATGTAAGTTAGGATGGGAGAACCTGGGCTTAACTAGCTGAAGTGCCCCTCCCTCCACGCGATTCCAGGTGAACAGCATCATAATTCAGCTCTATGAATGGCAATACGGCTATGGATCAAGTTATCAATAGCTATATAAATACCATGTTTAGGGGGATGAACTGGATGAACACCCATAAATCCCAGCTATTTTGATGTGAACTACAGGGGTACAAGGTTTTCACCTATCCCCATATCACTAGTATCAGCATCAAAAGTCAGAGAGGTGACATTTCCATTGACTCAGCAAGGAATCTCAAGATTTTTCGATTGGTACAATGCTGTTTCCACCTCAGTGACCACCAGATAGTGTTTCATGAATCCTAGTGATTTCAATTGTAAACCAACTACCCTCTGGCGAACTAACATAGCTATGGAAAATGTCCATGTATAGTGAGTTTTCCCATTAAAAATGGTGATTTTCCATAGTTTTTTGTATGTTTACCAGAGGGTATATAGTCATGTTTGTTGGTGTATGTATAAACCCATCTACCTGGTTCCATATCTCATCCACAAACCCAACAAATCTTGTAGTGAAATCTTCAACTAACTTAGCGACCCAATTCACTGGGGCATCACCATGTAGATATCGAATATGTCCCATGGCCAAAAGTTAAATTATAAAAAACAAATGGGGAAAAGTCATCAATTTTCATAGGGATTTTGGAAACCGGATTTATGTGGATTTCCACGGCATGTTTTGACCATGGCACATGCGTATATACTGTGTATATATATATATACATATTACATTATTTACATGTATATACTGTGTATATACATGTATATCCCACTATTTACTCCAGACATCATATATACCCCACTCTATCCAATCATCTGATCTATCTTCGAAAACGGCATCTCCCTGCCCATATCGATTTTCAGCGGTGAAGCGGGAACGTCTTGGTCATCGCCCGTTTGATGAGCGAACTTTCCAGGTGAATGATTGAAATTCGTCCAGGTTAGAATGTTAGATTCTTATTAGTGGATTTACCCATGAAAAATTGTGATTTCCCATAGTTTTTTGTATGTTTACCAGAGGGTACCCTCTGGTAAAATGGTTTCAATGGCTTACCTCTACTATAACCCCAGTTTTTTCAGTGGATTAACTCTACAAAAATCCCATGTAAATCACTGGGGTGAACTAACCCACTTACTAAGTGGGATGAGCCACCAAGTATAAATTAGATGGTTTACCTGTTAATGTCAACCCTGGATTAATAAACCCCGTTTACGGCTGTTTAATTGGGAGGGTACCATTTAAGTATTAGATGACATGACTATTGGAGGAGTATCCCCCTAATTAATAAACCAGAGGGTTTATTAATCCTCAAAAATGGAGGTTTTAATGAGAAAATCATCCATAAATGGGCCATTTTCCATGGCTATGTTACTGCACAAAAAGATTCGGTATCCATGGGGTGTTGCTGCATGGGTAGATCTTGGTGAACCATGATGAACAACTCGTCTTTCTTGGCTGCTCGAAGTGCTCGTTTTGTGTGTGGTTTTTTATAGACTCATCCATTACTGGTATTCTGCAATTGTAAATTGTAACATCCATTAAAACAAGAAATTAAATCTAGTATTTTGTAAATACGTATTTTCTTTGCAGAATATCTAATTCTAAGATTACTAAGAAAGATTGGCCGCCGTATATGCACCTCATAAATGTGTGATTTGTGTCAAACATCCACATGTCGGTCGAAACTCCAAGCCTGACAATTTCCAGTTGGCGGCTCACAAGCTCTACTGAAATGAACAGATTGACGAGGCTCAAAAATGTGTCTCAAAATGCGGAAGATCGAAACTTCAAAATAAGCCAATCAGCCTATCATTGGTTTCCCAATTGTTTGATTTCCATGACTCTTTTGGTACTTCACAGTTTTGGACATCCCCCAATTTTTTCTTATCACTGGGAATAGCTGACTGGGGAATGGCAAAACTTGAGAGGACCTGCGGTTTTATTGGTTCATCCATGTGGAGCAGATCTTGCTGATCAAAGATTCTGAAACGTCTACTTAAACCTTGAAGATCCAGCTTGTTTCTGTGGAAAAAAAATGTTCATAATCCATCAAAAACGCGCTTAAGCCATGAAAAACATTGTTTTTTGTGGTAAATCTTCACATAATTATACAAAATGGTGCCCCCAGTTATAACTGGGTTATAATCCCAACTAGGTCGATATATAACCAACAAAACCATAGTTATTGGAGTCTCGCCTCGCAGCCGTTGAGCCCGCTGAGCCCTCACAGCCGTTGAGCCCGCTGAGCTGTGTCAAATGGATGGGACTGGACTGTCATAGCCGCATTTTGATGCATCAATCCCTCTAAAAAACGATGGAAAGTGGTGACTCAACCAACAAATAATGGTGATTTAATGGGATTTAATAGGATATGTATATATATACTGGTTTCTTACCTGGTAATCATCTACAGCTCGCCATGGAAAACCACTTCATCTTCCATAGCTAATGTGACATTACTAGAGGATATATTTTCTGGTTTGTGGTTTGGAACATGAGTTTTGTGACTTTCCATAAATTGGGAATAAGGTGAACAACTGACTTTCATATTTTTCAGAGGGGTAGGTATACCACCAACCAGCCATAGTGCAAATGGTAATAGTAATAGTTATAGTACAGTAATAGTTAAAGTACAGTAGTACTGATAGATACTTATAGTATATTTTTATAGTTTTATATAGCCATATATAGTGATAAACAGTAGTAATTTATAGTAATAAACAATAGTTATAAACCTTTACTATATACCATTCTTAGTCATTATTAGTTGATCACTGAGGGTTTCCAAAGTCATGGGGGTACCCCCAATAGCTGGATGAGGACTGGGGGTACCCCCATGGCTCTTAGGAAACCTCCATATATAGCCATAGTCCAAATGATTTCAAATGTGGGAGTGGTTCAACATTCAATTGGTTCAAGACCTAAGTTAGGCCGCAGATATTGAACTGACCATGTTTTTCAGTATTAGCCATCCAATTAAATTGAACTTATCCAATCTTGACCCATACCCATATGAGGTTAGCATGGGGAGATTGCTTAAATATGAGGATCTGACGAAGATATAACTTATTCATACTTATCCGCAAATGATATTGTTGGTAGACTATGAGGATAGACTAGGCATCTTATTTGGAGATGATGGGGATAGGGTATATATATATAATTTACCCAAGAATGATATTCTTGTTTGACGAATCATTTACCTTCATGACAAATCCATAAATGGCAATTCTCTCATCCCTGTACTATTAAACATACCCTAAATGGTGAAATGGTTCCAAATAAGTGCAAAAAAATAAGTGCAAATCCCCTACTTGGTTTCAAACGGTCTTCAATAAATATTAGGGGAAGGGATTGGAAAGGCAACCCAAGTTGTTCATACGCAACACAAAATCATGATGGTATGAAACACCAACAGGTGATCCATCATATGAATCATATGTCATTGTTCATGGAAATTAAAGTGAATAAACTATTATTAATATTATTGGATGGTGGAAAACATCGTAATATTATTGCTAATATTCCATATGATGATTGGTCCAGAGAGTTCTTTAATGATCACTCAATCTGGGTGATTGGGATCTTGGGGTAAATGTCCGTTTGACACATTGGTTGCAGAATAGATGGGTAACATCCCCCCAATCAGAAAAACCGGATGATTAATACGGCTTTAGTAATGTGAACTTATCATCGGTTTTCTTTACAGCTTCTCCCATTGTATTAAATCATGTTATGCAAAGTTTATTCAAAGTTCAATAATCTCAAAGCAATAAACAAGTTAATAGATAAACAAGTTAATAGAAAAACTTGAATAGCTAAAGTTTATTCTACTTAAGCTTATTCAAACAATAAAGTTCGGTTTTTCACAAGTTGAACATAGCTAAAGATAGAGCGGACTGTCCCGCGCATCTCACCAGGAATCTTGGAGCACTGGGGTATCTATGTGTGGGTGCCCTGTCAGCCCCTGGTAGTGAACCATCCAATTTGGCCGCTCTGTGTTTCTGGCATTTCTGGCTCTGCCAGTGTCGCGGCAAGTGGTACCAATCCGCTTGGGACGACGCACAGATCATCCTTCGTGAACAACCACACGATTCGCTTACAAAAAGATTTCGTCTCACAGATCCCTGAAGAGGACTGCTGCTACGCTACGCTAATGTAGCTAAATGTACTAATGTAGCTAAATGAGGCAGCTGCATCTTGGAACGGACCGTAGGGGGAATTCTGCAGGAAGGACAGGGAATAGAACCAACTACAAAACATGGGGATGTGTCAAAACCTTTCATGACCATATTTGGGGTATACATCCATAAACATCGCAGTTTTACATATATGTTGTGGGATGTTTCCTTCAGTAGACCTCAGTTAGGTCTCAAAATTTCTGTGCTGTTCACCGCAGTTTGAAAAGCTCAAAAGCTCAAGCTGCGACGTGTTTTTTACCGGACCCGTTGCCACCAGATTCTTTGCCCTCACAACATGAGGACTGGGTTACAAGCCACTTAGATTAGTGGGATACAGAGCCCGGCTATGAGGTATACCACCACTTAGTAACTAGTTTGCACCAAGTGGGTAAAGGTGGGTAAAGCGACTGACCATGTTGACACACATTGGATTCTGATTGGTGGTTTTGAACATGTTTTATTTTTCCATGTTTATATATATATATATTTATATTTATATGTATATATATATATATATTGGGAATGTCGTCATCCCAACTGACGAACTCACTCCATCATTTTTCAGAGGGGTACGGCGAAAAACCACCAACCAGGATTGTTTCTGTTGTTTCTTTTAGCTGTTTTGTTCAATAAATTCGAATAGATTTCTTGGATTCCGGGGATATCCATTGATGCCAACAACCTCCACCATGATGATGCGCGTTATACCAGGCCAGGGCAGCCGGAAATCTCTGCTTTTTTTAGGCCCCAAAAAGATCAGAGACTTGGTGATGACATAAAAACCTCACACTATCATACAATATCCAGATGTCCAACTTTTCTACCGAAAAAAAAAGGACTCAAGCATGGCTTCTCATAAATTCTCCCAGAAATTTCAGTGAGCTCAGTGAAAGTCCCCGATTTTCCATGCCCAGCTGCAGGACCTGGATTTGGGTCTTGAGCGCGCTGCTTCCCCCAATATCTGCCGATGTCCTTTGTCACTTGGAAGCAGGGAGCGCGCTAGACGCGGTCTGGTGTTCAACTGTGAATGAACTGTGAAAATTGCTAACAATGTGGGGCCCCCGTTTAATGGAACAACCATAGGAAAACTATAGGAAACTTGGGATGTCATGGGATTTATGGCTGATTTATGAGAGCTAAGTTGGTTTCTGAAAACTCCAATTTCACTATGGTGTATGATATCTATAACTATAATATTCATGGGGTTTATAACCAACTTATAACTGGGGGGCCCACATTGCATATTTCATTGGGATGTTTCCTCGCCCCTATTGGAGACCATTGGAGACCCTCATGTTTTTTGCCCAAGAGGATATTACCCTCCGGTTATGTCAAAATAGCTATTGAAAATACCACATTTATAGTTGATTTACCTATTCAAAATGGTGATTTTCCATAGCTTTTTGTATGTTTACCAGAGGGTAATGATATTTATTTACCCGAAATGGTGACATCAAGGCTGGCCGCTGGAAAATCCGGCCTAAATGGAAGTGTTGTTCGCAAAATGATCGAACTAGATGGTGACTTCCACGAAGGAAGTTGTCACTAGAAGATCACATGGCTATGGATCAAGAAACATATCTGTGTTCTCGCTGTGTATCTAAGATCAATGGATTGGTTTAAGGGAAATTTTACAGGAAAGCCCCATATTTCATGGGAAAATCTATGGTTTCCGGTTAAGATTTTCTCTTAATCCATTGATAAGACTAGCCGACTTGCACCTCACGAGTTTTCATTGCCCGTGCTCAGGTGATGTTCGCATGTCCGAACGTACTGTGATGTTGATCAACACAAAAACAGGTCCGGCCCTCCGGGGCGAGTTTATGCCTGAATGCTATAGCCGCTAGCCGCTATAGCCATACCCCACCAAATCCCAAGCTCAACACTAACTTTTTTTCTGGTCGGTGCTTTCAAACATTTGTTATTTTCCACGATAAATAGGGATAATCCTTCCCATTGACGAACTCATACTTTTCGGACGGGTAGGTATATACCACCAACCAGTTTGACCCACTGGGTGGTTCCCGGTTCTCCTGACATTCCGTGGCTGAAGATGGCTCAACAATGTGGATAGAACACGAAAAAATGAGCAGTTTCGAGGTTCGACACCTCTATCAAATTTCAATATTGGGAATTATCACTATCCATGGAATGGGAATCGCGTTCTCAACCAAATGGATTTTAGATAGATTTAGGCGCACACTATTTCATATTCAGACAAATTTATTTCCAGAAGCCAAGAAATCAGAGCCATGCCCATTTGGAAATATCGCAATCATTAGCCTTCTTTGTCAGTTCTTTGGGTGAAAATATGAGATGACCTATCACTGGGAGCAAGGCCCATAATTCTCCTGACAGCACCATGTAATGAAGAACAATTTGAGTGGTGTTTGGTTTGTACAACTACTGGATCTAGAACTATCCAGACTTGAACGCGTATGGAAAGGTAAAGCGTCATTGTTCCGCTCCTGGATCTCAACCTACTTCTTGCTGATCCTTTTCAAATAGTTTTCAGTACGGAAACATTGATTTTTGTATATCTTTGTTAAACCCCCTTCAACAAATACTTGGCTATGGGTCAAAATTCTTTCCACCCAAAAGCAAATTCTGAATTTTCACCCCAAGAATCATGGATTCATCAGGGCCCAAGATTGAATAGTGGAAGCAGGCGAGCCATGAACCTACAAGCTGGGCTACCCATCTATGGCGATAGTTGGTGCAAAGAACTAGATGAATACATGGATTTATCAAAGGGATTTTCAGGATCCTCAAATTCAGGTACGTTAGTACCATACTGAAATTTAGGCTTGAAAAATAGGCCATATATATGGTAGGTACCTCCAATCAATCGGTTCCTGAAATGGCCATTGGATTTATTTGGGTTTACCGTAGTCAGAACTATAAGAGAGGGGTGCAACTAAGCCAACAAACATCATTCCTTTTTCCAACATTGTGACTTTTTCTGGACGTCCTATTAATCCATCAGTAGTTCATGGACGTGATACTGGCAATGAATAACATGATGATTGTAGCAATGTGTGAAGTCCAACAATAAACCTGACATTTGGGGATAGTAAAGATGTCACGTTTACCACATAGTCCCATTGAAGCCATTGAATATACCATAGTAAACCTGATGCTATTCATATGGCTCCGAACCTTGGGGCAACCCGAAGAATTTTCTGGGAATATTTCAACATGGGTCATTAAATGTCCCCATTGAACATCACCCAACCATTAGGTATATGGTCTATAGTGGCTACTATAAGGTGATGTCCAATATACCCAAAATGGGACAGTTACCAACCCCTGTTCAATGATGAATTTCTCTGAGAAATGATAAGCATTCTGAGCCCTTAGAGCCCTCAGAGCCCTCAGCAAGTAGCCTCTGGTAATTTCTAACACTTTCCTGATGGGAAATGGTGATTTATGCTTGGTTTACCTCTTAAAGATGGTGATTTTCCACTGCGCAAACGAGGAAAACCATTACTAATAGTATTGTATTACCCATATGAACCATTATAAATCATAGTATTATTAATGGCTAATAGTATTAATAATAGCATTAATAATGGCTAATAATAGTGTTGTTAAATTATTAACCATTATTAACATTATTAATCATTATCAACCAGAGGGTAAAACCTTTACCAGAGGGTACAGGATGGGCCCCCCAAGTTATCAGTTGGTTTATAAACCATATCAAAACCCCCATTAGCTATAGTTATATCTACCATAAACCATAGTTAAGCCATTTATAAGGCAACTTAGCTATCCTGGCGGCCCCATCCTGTAGTCATCAGCACTTTCGCTCACCGATCGGGCGAGGAGATGAGAAGTACACAGCGGCCACATTGGAGTTGGAGTGCCTGAGCCAGCGAACGAACTTGTTTGCGAAGAGGGCCGGGAAGTTCATAGTGATTTAACCAGCATGTATATTATATGTATATACACTATATATATATTATAAATATTATATTATATATATATAAATTATATATTTATTATATTATATATAATATACAAGATGGCGCCCACAAACAAAATCGCTAAGTTGGTCCAAATAATTTGAGGAACTCGGGTTTATGGGGGATGTAACTATAGTTAGAGGTGTGCAACTGAACCAACTTATAGCTGGGAGGCCCCACACTTTAGGTGTATTAGCCATCCAACATATGGGGATATAACTGATGGTTAGTTATTCAGAAAATATATACTATATATATACATATACACTGTATATATATATACTATTGGTATATCAGTGTGATTTATATATATACTCTACATATGTACTATATACATATATATATATATCATGAAGAAAGTACCTCTATTGGTTCTGAAAGAGCTGGGCTATATCTACCAGCTCTACCAGCTCTGCCAGTTTCACTGGCACCACTCGCTGGGTTGATACCAAGCTGGGTTGAACTACATGGAAAAGTCCATGATTAATGGTGATTTAGTGGTGAACTACATGGGAAATTCATGGAAAATACATTCTTCATGATGATTTATTGGTGAAACAATGGCATCTAGTGGAATTTAACAATCAACATTGGGATAATAGATATATTTGGGCTGGCAAAAGAAAACGCCTAGAACGACCTCAGCTTTTCGTTCTCCCGAAAGCTGGAATCATGGTGAATATTTCAGGGGAATCATCCCGTGGCCCAACATTTCAGATTAGTGAGTTACCCTTTGGTTATGACTAACATAGCCATGGTTTTTCGATGGCCGTAATCGAAATAGATGGTTTACCTACTAATAGCCTGGGTGGATGTTTCCATGACGAACTGTTAGTCATAACCAGATGGTATTATAATTTGCCCAGATAAAATTCTTTCTTGTGTGGAAATATGGTGATAAAGCACTAAATTGGGGGTTACCCCATCTCCAGACGGACTAAAAATTTAGAGCAAATGGAAATCTTAAAACCAGAAAATGATGAATGTTAAAGCCACTAAATTTACCATCTGGTTATTTAACATAGCCATGGAAAATCCCAACCATAAATGGAGGTTTCTAGCTGGGAAAATCATCTATTTCTATGGGCCATCTATACCATGGCTATGTTAAATAACCAGAGGGTAAATGATTTACCCAGATCAACATCATTATGATCATTATGATCATTAGATATGTATTATATTAGGATGATTAGTGGATGATGATTAGGCAATGATTAGTGAATTGCTATAATTTGCCCAGATTGATACATGATGGTCGATTGGTTCTAAAATACAAAGGGAATTACACAACGTTACACTCTTCCTGATGAAATATCCCCAACCGTGGATGGCTACTTTATATAATCCTCTCGTGTCGGGCTAGGGAAACACACCGAAAAAGAAGCAAAATATCAAGGAAAGCCGTGCGGTCCATGATTCGATATTTGGAATCTCTGACCCATGAATCACTAGGAATCACGACATTATGGTCACATTGGATCCCCCCAAAGGATTTCACTAAAAACGAATCACGAGGAATGAAAACATTTTCAGGATACCTCGGATACCGTACCTCAAATCATGATTTCTGAAAAGAATTTGTGTGATTTATCCAGAGAGATTTCTTTCTGAAACTTCTTCAACATGGCAAAGGGAAAAAAAATCCACTTAAATCCATTTGTTTCCATTCTAATATGTGGTTATATATGATTTCCAGTGCATCAACTGACCTGGGCAGCCCGCGTGAATTGCTCGGCCAAAAAAAACAGTGCCAGTACTCCAGGACCAGAGCTGAATGAGCAGCAGGCTTTGATGATCTTGGCAGGGTCTGAGTGGCTGACAACGCTGGGATGTGGTGAGGATCAGTGAAGGATTCAAAGACTCTTCTGAATTGTGCCGCGACGTTCGTCGCAAACATCGGTCTCAGCTGTGGTGAAAAGTTGAAGGCAGTGCCGCACATGGGGGAGTGAGAGTTCCAGCTCATCAGGTCAAAGAGATCTTCAAGAGTGGCAGCGGCAAACAGTTCAGTGCCTACAATGAAATTCCGAGAACCTGTGACTCCAGTTACCCTCTGGTTATTTAGCGAGCTGCGAACTGGGAAACCACCATTAAAGTGATAGGTAAATCATCATAAATCATCGAACTAAATGGGTATTGTTTCTCCATTTTCCATAGCTATCCCTAAGAACCAGAAGGTATGTTGATTAGTTTGTAAAAACATCACACTTTCGATAGGATCATAAGTCCCAAAGCCATTCATCATATGCATCCCATCATTTGGCAACAATTTGCCCATTTTTTTGGGGGGATGTTCGCGGGATTTTGGCGGACTAATTAGTTGGGGTCCCAATGAACATAAAATCGACTTTGGCCATGGATTTTCTTGATGTTCGCGGGATTTTTCATGGCGGATTCCAGGTAAATTCCCAAGCATAGATGTCCCAAATTTCCATTGGTTGGTTGGTTAATAGAGGGGTTTGAAGAAACCCCTGAAAAACAACAGGTTTCTATAATGATAGATGGGATTACCAAAACATCCCGGCCCCTCTATTTTTTACCAAAAGGACATTATTGGAATGGTTATTTCCTCAACGGTAATATAATAATAATTAACCATAATAATGTCCTTTTGGATATAATAATGGATATAATAATGGTATAATACCTTTTTCATAATATGATGGATATAATAACCATAATATGATGGATATAATAATGATCATATTATCATAATGAACCATAATGGTATAAACATTTCACCATAATGGATATCATAATATGATCATTATATAATGGTTTAATATCTCATAATGTAATGGATATAATGATGATATTTCCAATGAACTGAGGTGTAATGACGTCTACAAGAAGGATGGTGAGACAATTCGCACGCCATGGCCCTTGTGGCTCAAGAAATGCACCTTGGGACCCAACGATCTTCGAAAGATGTGGCGAAGTGACCAATGTTGGATAGATGGTGATAGGAAAACTATGGAAAACTATGGAAAATTATGAAAACTATGGAAAACTACGGAAATTTATGGATATGAACAGATCGTGTTTTGGGTATGTGATGACATAGAAATGGATACTTACAAATGGATATATCAACAGCAAACGGGGTAAGTGTGGTTCAAATCCTGAAGGCCACCGGCAACTGTGGATCCCGAGATGGCAAACCCACTACCCGTCAGGGGTGTCATATATCTGGAGAATGGTTCTTCAAACCCCCTAATTATGGTCCCAAGTGTGTTTTTAAGTTTGATGAGTGAGGTGTTACTTCCATGTCAACTGATTTTTTCTCGTTGGCGTTTAGATATACATGTGTACGTACCTCTATACGAACATAAATACACATACATGCATACATAGACGTACATGCCTACATACGTGTACATACGTGAATACGTACATACATATACAAACATATATATATATATACACATGCATAGACGTACTCATACATATTCACACATATACATACATGCACGTACATACACATGCATACACTAGACATTCGTAGAGGTTTTGACAAGTATAAAAATGATAGGTTTACATGTTAAAGAAACTTTTCCAGGATGTTTGAGAAGTATATGTAAAAGTATTCAATTTCC
>CAMXCT020001113.1:1164078-1166578 GCA_947184155.2 Cladocopium goreaui
TAACATACCTATGGAAAATCCATTATAAATGGAGGTTTTATTGGGAAAATCATCTGTAAATGGGCCATGTTCCATGGCTATGTTAAATTACCAGAGGGGTATGTTGGCAAGCCTACGAGTTACTCGCGTAACTCGCCGCACTTGAAATTTTGAATCCCCACTTTTTATGGTTTACCCAAGCTTTATGAGCTAATGCCTACCTGGTGGTTTGCGGTCTTTTTCGGTTTTGAATTCTTGTGATTTCTCAAATCCTGCAATGTGGGGCCCCAAGCTACAAGTCGGTCTATAACCCCCATTCAGACTTTAGTTTTATATCTACCATAAACCATTACTGGTTGCTGGTTTCAAACATTGCTTATTTTCCAAAATAAAAACGGGATAATCCTTCCCATTGACGAACTCTTATTTTTCAAGATGGTTAAAACCACCAACCAGACTAGAACTTAGCTATGCTTTGGGCCTAGATCTGGGATGCGAAGCTTCCAGGAAGCCTTTCCGGATTTGAATCTGCCGGACGAGAGCTGGTTCAGGCAAGGCGGTGAGCCATTGAGCCATTGGATTCATGGACTGGAGACATTGAAAAAACATTGCTTTTTTGGGGTGTTGAAAACGGCCCTTTCTTCAGCAAGAGCTTCTCAACATTCTCAACATTTCACGAGGAGTTTCGCGTATTTTGAAGCTCCGGGGTTGATCTTTGGGTTTCTCCTAGCGATTCTGACAGATACGAGAGGAGCATCCAGATTTAGAGAACTGGAGCAGTTGCATTTTTTCCCCCGGGGGCAGATGTCTCTTCTGCTTCAGGGGCCTGAAGTTCCTGAAGCCAATTGAGGACAAAGTGAAGCATGGTACAGAGACGATTTATATCTAAACAGGTTCTGTAATCATCGCCTCGTCTTAAGGATTGATAAGGGTTCATATATGTCAATATTATTCAATATGTATGAGGTTTTTCCTCCTGTCAGTCCGCTCAGCCCAATGTCCGGCTGATAGAGCTGAATTCAATATTTATATGTTGAGAAATGTTGAGAAAAAGAAGTGAGCAACCGTGACCAACTTTGATACCTCCAATACTCCACTACTGGAAACCCCGCCTGCAAGTTTCCTTTTCATCGAGAATCCCAGCCCTGGCAGAAACCGCTGTATACGCATCCGAAAATCATCGAAAATCCGAAGAAACCTTTTTTTGGGGCTGGAAACATGGGGTGGTGTGCTTTAAAAAGAATCAGAAAACTAAATCAATGGCCATTCCAGGATCCTAAATTGGAGGTACCTATCATATATAAGGCCTATATAAGGCCTATGTAAGGGAATATCCCCACAAAATATGGCCTTATATGGTACAGTACCTCCATTTTGGGATCCTGAAATTCCCATTGACTAAATATGATCCCTTAGCCCCATTTGTCTTTATTGAACGACAAGAAACTCCGATATCGCAGAAAACTGCCCCATTTTTTCCTGCACAGGCAATGCATGCCTATGCCATCCGCAACAGGAATGATGTGTGCGTGCAGGCAGGGTATGTTGGAGCATAGGGGTGACAGACCCTCCTTGGTCTGTCAGAATTTGATCTTAAGAAATCCACTTAAAATGGATGAACTTCCAATTTCACACCCTATCATCATCTATCATCCTATCCTAACAAATTAAAAAAATGATGGATTTGTATTCCTTTTCCCCGCTCCCCTTTTCTGCAGATCCGAATCGACTGGGAAACTTCGTTTTGGATCGAGGGTGGGACTCGTGAGCTGAATGATCTGACTTCACGTACAGCTCAGTGGTCCAGATTTTCCACAGTGGAAGGTACCCTCTGGTAAACTAACAGTTTGCCAACTGGAAAATCACCATGTATAATAGGTAAATCAACTATAAATGTTAAATTAGCCATTAAAAATGGACCATTTCTAGTTGATTTACCCATTAAAAATGATCATGTTCAATAGCGTTAAATTACCAGAGGGTATACCCTGAAAGTTGGTATTTTCAATGCTCTCTGAAGAGTCCAGATTTTCAAAGTTCTTGGAAAATCCCCGTAGCAAGATGGACAGGTCCAACTTCCAGCACAACAAACTGAGGATTGGATTGGGTGGATTAAATATAGACAGATAATCAGACATATATCATCTTCATTCATCTTTATTCATCTTTAGCATATTGACAAAAAGACATCAGTCATATATCATATTTGGTTAAATCATAATCAGACATAAATTATCTTTACCAGTAGTACCGCACAAGGCGGTGGCGGAAGTTTCAAAAATAGGAAGCCTGTAGGAGAGGTTGGTTGTTGTGAATCACGGATGGCAGAGCGAAGCCACTGATGGATCGAAAGGTGATTGATGTCTCCTCTCTTTCTCTCTCTCTCTCTCTCTTTCTGTTTCTTTCTGTGGCTATCTACCTACCTACCCACCTATCTATCTATGTATCCATCTATCTCTCTCTCTCTGTCTGTCTATCTATCTCTCTATCTATTTATCTATCTATCTATCTACCTATCTAT